>VZZY01004618.1:1479-45328 GCA_013400335.1 Eurystomus gularis | reverse complement strand
AATAAGATGGGAAAACAAAACCCTGGTGGGTAAAACAAGAGCAGTTTACTGATAATAAAGTAAGCAAGTTCCATGGGCTTCCTCCACTCTTCCAGATGTACACCAACAGGTGATGACTTGGGCCTAATGCAATAGGACACCGTTATTTTTCCTTCTCCTATTTGTGATCAGCTCCCTTTAACTATCCTGCATTCTAACCTTGATTCTATGTCAGATGTATCGTCCTACTCAACAAATATCTTCATTCAAAATAAGACCATTAATATTTGTATTGCTGTCTGGTATGAAATCTATGAATTAGAAGATTAATTTAATCTGGCAGAATAATTTAGCTTTCTCTCTTACTTCTGACAGCTCAGGTGCTCTGAAGAGGTGTGCCCTTAGTTTATACCCCTTACTTTCAAGTTCTATTCTCAGTAAAGCATGTAAAAACCTATTAGCTTTTCAGAATTTGTTTCATCATCCCATCTGTCCAATTTAAATTAATACTTGCTTCATCAAGCTCGTAAAGGGGAGAGAATAGACATTTTAAATGATTACAAGCCAGACTATTCATGGTTCTAACACCTTTTAACTCCTCTTGTATAATTACATGGGATGTATGAACACTTAGAAAAAGGCAGATCATTCAATGTGACATAGGCTACTCATTACATGTTGTTGTTAGAGAAAATCATGACAGTGTAGTAGAGGGGCAGAATCGCCTTCCTGAACCTGCTGGCTACCCTTCTCTTGATGCAGCCCAGGATACTGTTGGATTCTGGGCTACACTTGCACCTTATTGGCTCATGTTGAGCTTTTCATCCACCAGCACCCCCAGGTCTTTCTCCTCACAAGTGGTCTCAATCCACTCATTGCCCAGCTTGTATTTTTCCTTGGGATTGCCTCTCCCAGGTGCAGGACCTTGCACTTGGCCTTGTTGAACTTCATGAGGTTTGCGTGGGCTCACCTCTCAAGTCTGTCAAGGTCCCTCTGAATGGCATCCCTTCCCTCCAGTATGTCAACTGCACCTAATAGCTTGATGTTGTCCATAAACTTGCTGAGGGTGCACTAGATCCCACTGTTCATATCACCAACAAAGATGTTAAACAGCACCAGACCCAGTAGTGATCCCTGAAGAGCATCACTTATCACTGGTCTCCACTTGGACATCAAGCCATTGACTGCAACTCTTTTAGTGGGACCATTCAGCCAATTCTTTATTTACTGAGTGGTCCATCCACCAAAGCTGCTTCTTTCCAATTTAGAGACCAGGATGTCATCTGGGACAGTGTTGAATCCTTTACACAAGTCCAGGTAGATTATGTCAGTTGCTCTTCCCTTATCCACTGATGCTGTAACTCCATCATAAAAGGCCACCAGATTTGTCAGGCGTGATTTGCCCCTGGTGAAGCTGACTGGCCTGTAACTTCTTGGGTCTTCCTTTTTTTCCCCACCTGAAGATGGGGGTTATGTTTCCGCTTTTCCAGTCAGTGGGCACTTCACCAGACTGCCATGACTTTTCAAATGTGATGAAAAGTGGCGTAGTAACTTCATTTGCCAGTTCCCTCAGGACCCGCAGATGGATCTCATCATTGTTGTACACCTTCAGGTTCTTTAGATGGTCTCAAACTCGATCTTCATTTACAGTGGGTGGATCTTCCTTCCTCCAGTCCCTGCCTTTGCCTTCTGCCACTTGGGCAGTGTGGCTAGAGCCTTTGTCAGTGAAGACTGAGGCAAAGAAGCCATTGAGTTCCTCAGCCTTATCAATATCCCTTGTGCCTCGGTCTCCTGTTTCTTTCCTGAGAAAGCCCATATCTTCCTTACACTCTGTTGAGAAAAATACTTGAGCAGTGATCAATGGGTGGATATAAATGGGATGGTAACAGAAAAAAGTTAATGGGCCGGTGTGAAGAAAATAATGATATTGCCAGGAAATTGTTCTATTGTAATTTAAACTACATTATAATTAGGAAGTCATAAGATAATGCAGTATACCTCATAGAACTATTATTTCCCCCAGATCTTCAAAGATCTTCATTTTCTTTCCCCAGATCTTCAAAGCAGGCTAGACAAGAACAATGGTATTTCACATAAGAATTTGAATCAGTTTGACTCATCCATGCATTAGTCCATGCATTAGTCATCTCAAATAACAGGGAACAACATTTGAATAACTCTCTTGTCCACGTGCTATCCCTATGAACAATAGAGGTTTGCTAGCAGCCAAGCCTTTGGTCAAGTTCTGAGACATTATTTCTTTTCATGCAGCTGGGCAATGAAGGTCATTCAATTGCCATACTTACAGATACAGAGAAATAAAGCAAATGGAGGAGTGTTTAGTTTCTCTCTTGAGGACGAATCTATTCCATTGGCAAATTGTGTGTATTAACAGAACCTAGTCAGGTGAATGGAATTTATGAAGGAGAAATCATACATTACCAACATGATAGCGTTTTACATTGAGAAGATTGGTCTGGTGAATGCTGTGAAAACTTTTTGAAAATGAATACCCTGATTTAATATTACAAATTGATGTGGCAAATACTTTGCTGATTAGGAAGTTATAACATTAAAAAGAAGTACATTAACATTTTTCTTGTGACACCTCAATGCTCTGAAGTTCTCTAAATCTGCAGTTCCTGATGGAGCTGTGCAATAGCTGGGGTTATCAACCCCAGAGTGGAGTGGAATTACAGATCTTTGATATTGTCATTCCCAGACCTGTAAATTCTCTTATGTATTTGATGCTGTTGAATTTACATTTGAAAAAAAAAGAATAATAATATTTTCATTAAATTCAATTGAAATAAACTTAAATAATTCCAAGCAGATTCCTATGAAGTATAATTAAATCAATTGTTTATATTTTCCTTAGAGAAGTTTTATAAATTGCTGCAAATTGTCAAGTCCCTCTGAAATTTGCAGGCACTGAAATTCACATGGGGAGAAAACTACTTGAGGACATGCTTGGCTTACAATAAAAATTTACATAAGCATTTGTTGAACTCCCTCCGTATTCTTCTGACTTGATTTCAAAGAATTAAATATAAGATATTAGAAAAAAAATTGATAAACAAGTAAATAAAGATAATAAAAAGTTACTATGATCCAGCTAGAGGTCTAACAAGTGGTCTAACTAGCAGGTCATGAATTTGGGGTAGATTTCTGCTAAAATGTAAGCTAAAACAAAGCCATAGGAAGCTGTGGTTACTTGCAAAATCAGAAGGGTCTGATGACAGTTGCTTTTGTGCGCTGTGGCTACCACCTTAGTATTACTTTTGCTGTCATGGGGTATAAATATTCCTCAGATTTCTCATTGTGAGGCATGAGTATTTCAGTTCTGAGTGTTATAGTAGTTGTCATTGTAACCAAGCCTTAGCTCTTGTCTACTAGATTTATTCCTGTTTCGTCATTGTTTTATAGAGATATGTTATAATATCACTTATCATCAAATGTAAATTATTATTTGGGTATATAAACTTCTTTTCCTATAAGTATACAAATTCATGTGAAAAATTAGATATAGCTGGAAAATACTATTCATTTATAAACCAAACTATATCTGTCAGGTAGACACATATGCTGCTGGTGCTGTGTCAGCTGTCAAAATGCTTCCTAGAAAAGAAATGAAACTACCATACTGTCAGAGCAAGGACTGCTGGTGTGGCACATACTCCTCTCTCCTTAGGGCTTTTGGCAAGGGAACCATAACCTTTCTGTGCTCTTGCATTCCTTCTAAAGAAGCCAGAGCGCTCTGCTGTGTGGAGACCACAGGGCCCACAGAGCTCAGAAGGAAAGCTAAGGAGACTTAAGTATTTTTATCCTTTCACATCAAAGCATACACCAAGGCTTCTGCACTGATTCTGTGTTGGAGTGGGGGGGAGGGTGTGAAGCTGCATTGAATATAATTACTGCCATTGAGTTATAGTATTTGTCTGGAATATAGTAGACCTCAAATGAAGTTCTTTCTCTCTCTGGTTTAGACAAGAGTCTGTAATTTATGTCTTCATTTCCCGGATGAGAATTTGCACTCCTAGTTTAGCAGCCAAAGGACTACAGATAATTCTTTCGAAGCTCCTACTTTGACTGTATTTAAATAAATGACTGACCTTACTGAACATGCTGGAAAGAAGCTTTCTACAGACTAGAAAATTACTGGTCTGAAAAACAGAATTTCATTGAAATCAGTGCCATTCTGTGGAAAACTTTGGTGCAAAGATGTTTCTTGTAGAAAGAGCTTGGTACAAAGATAAGTTGTAATAATAGACTCTAATGTGTAAGCCATACATTGAAATCCAGACAAAACTTTCAAAGTAGCTACAAAGAACTAGAAAGCGGATAGGAGTGTTTTATTCCTGAAGGCTAGCAAGAGACATTGCTAGAATTTCTTTTCAGCTTGTGATGATATTCCCCTAAGCTTTGGGTAACTACTATCTGCTAAAAAAACCCCACCATAAAAAAACAAACAAACAAACCCCCCCCCCCCCAAAAAAAAATAGCAAAAAAACCTGCAAAAAAATCCCTTTACATTTAAAAGTTACATTTCCTAGGATCTCTTAAACTAGACAGAAAATACAATGCAATCTGTGTTTTCAATATATATATATATATATATACACTCATCAAGCTAAATCATGTAGTGTACAGGCTTGTTGGGAAGAGAAGGTAAAAAAGGATAAGCAAGATGAGCTAGATATAAACAATAAAATGATGCTCATATCTACCCCTTTGACCTTCCCCTAAGTACTATGTCCTTACTTTGTCTTTACCTGTGATAGTCTGTATAGTCTATAGTTTTTATTCATACTGATAGGATACTGATTTTGTACCCACAGGATTTATTACTGAAATTGTTATAGAATGCCTCCCTCATTAACAGATAATGTACATGAGTAGGTGAAAGATTGAACGTCTTCATTTTGTAAGTGCAAATTACTCTGTCTGGAAGCTAGATAATCCACCTTTATTCTTGGGTCTGATTAGAGTTGTCACTTGAGTCCTTTGCCATTTGAAATCAAGCATCCGGGAGAGTAAGAAATTGAATTGTATCATAATCTCAGTCTAAAATAATTTAAACTGGCATATCAACATCAAAGGAAAGAAGGAAGGAGCAACAGGAACTAGAATTGCTAGGGGATCAACTAAAATGTCTGTCCATATAACAGCTTGGGCTTATATTGCTGAGTTCCAGGGTACAAAAGTTTTCTATTAAGTTTGGAAAAGCTCAGGCACATCTACAGAACTCTTTTACAATGTGCTTACACCTCTCCTTCCTTCCAAAAGGTATATAAATGGGCTTAGAAATTCTTGGTTTTCCATATTATTGACTTCTTGAATGCTGTTATCTGTTGGAAAGAAGGTTATGACTGTATTGAAGGTTGTTTCAAAAAAAGAGGTTGACATGATGTCAGTGTGCCTTGTGACTCTGGACTATACCGAAGGTGGTTTTGTTATGCTCTAGTTCTCCAGGCATGAGCTATATGTTATGTTATAGAAAAAAAAAACATATAATGTGGATTTTCTATCCCGAAGTGAAACACAGCAGTTCATAAAAAGAAGCTTTTAGACTTTAAATAAAAGCATATAGAAGCACAGGCCTAATAATTTATAATTAAATGTTTCCCTTTCCTAAACCTACAAGAGAAATATATGATGCTGTTTGCAATATTTTATTCAATATATTACCAAACAATTCTTTCCCAAACATCAAGTGTAAACTTATCACAGTATATATAGGAAAAAAAAAAAAAAAAAGTCAAACTAACAACATAGTAAATCCTTGTGATTGTTTCCATAGTGGTAATGAGGCAATTTCTAGAACATCTTGAGGTAGATGCTCAAGATCTGTTTCAGAGTATGTAACTTCAATTCTCTAATCTCCAAAAATGCCCAAGTTTCTTAGAAGAAAGCACTTTTTCAGAAAAACAAGCATATTGTTTTTCAGCTATAAAGATTTCCTTTCAAAAATGCGTTCCAGAATTTTTCAGAAATTGAGATAAATTTGTGGAGTAGCAAACTGAAGAAAAAAAAAAAAAAAAAAAGCTTAACAGTGTGGTTTTTTTAAACTCCAGAAGCATTATAATGCCTGTGGTCACTGGGTAAACACTTTTCTTTCCACCCTGGAAACAGAGAAATTACTGTATTCTTAAATATGGAAGTTCCTGTAATTACAAGAATTGGACAGTTATCACTAAGCCATGCAGTTTGCATTTTTAATTATAAAGCAGCTCATATACCTATGTAGCTGTTGATAAAGGCAGGATGTGAATCAGCAAAAGATTCCTGGAGATCCACTTTTAAGTCCAAAGCCCCAATGTCAACAATATAATCAGTATGAGCTCACTCTTCCCTGAAGATTTGCTTGTGTCACGAGCATAACCTTCAGCTAAATCTAAAACCAGTGAATTGTACAAGCAGTTCTGTATGTTTCTTCTGACTTTTTTACTGATTTCAACACTGATCTTCCTAAACATATGAACTGAGTTGTATCATGTAGTTGTCAAATAGAATGAGTAAGCTTAGTGGTACAAGAGTTTCTTATAACTTGAAAGGGACCCCCTGAATAGTTAGATCTAGTTTTCTATCTCCTTAGACTATATAATGCTACTACTTAATGAAAACAGCTCTTAGCTGAGTTCGGTCCAGGTGTTTGACAACATTTATAATAACTAAAGCTGTCATGGAAATTTCCTGACTGCTTTGTGGCAGCAAGTAAGTTCTTTCCATATATACTCTTTGCCAAAACATAATCATTTTTTTAATGTTCAGATTACCTCTGAATTTACATAGTACCTCCCCTACTGGAGTGCTTAACACTGTATTTTTAAAGAAGATGTACCTTTAGATTGCCATCTTCCCCTTAATATAAATTTTGCTGGGATAACCAAAATAGGTATATTTTAGCCTTCTATTCTGAGACAGAACACCTATTCCACAGATGTGGTTTTTATCTTTTTGCAAATCCACATCATATAGTTCATAGCAGAAATTCTGGTTGCCCCTCAGTGCTTGACTTCTGCATTTTTTACTTCTTATCAATAGTGATTTCCTTAGATAAGTAATACACAATGAAAATTCACCATTCTTGCTCCTACAGCTAGCATTCCTAACCTGCAATACCTATGTTTCATTAGAATTACTATTACAAGTTTTCTACTGTCCTTGACTCGAAACCAGATTATTCCAGCTCCTACACTTTGAAACCGTAACTTCAATTAGTATACCAACTTTGCAACTAATTCTTTCCAATTTCATTAGTACTCTGGCTGGTTTGGGTCAAATCCTTTCATTAAACTATATTGTGTGAATTATGTTGCTACCAGTTTAAGAATGTGTTTTCCTCTTGCAGAGGGATAAAATACTGCTAGGGTAAACTTTGCTTCTCGGTGTCAGTAAGCTCCATAAGATGAAGTCTTACTACGTTCATAGTTCACGTTCTGTGTCTTTGCCATCAGAGAAACAATCCCTTCTCCACGTTGACAACATATAAAAAGAAACTTTAAGGCTGCAATCATTACCAATTGAAAACAGGACGAAAAATATTTCAGGCAAAAAGGCACTGAAGATGAAAGGTTATTAGTATCCTAACAGTAAAAAGCTCAGACAACTCGATATTTCATTTGTTTTGCAACTTTCATCTTGCACCTTGATTTACATCAGGAGCTGTCATAGTCTTGGAGACATTTATAGCTCAGACTTATTTGTATTTGAAATATATAAGTATAGCAAAGAATAGTTTACATCTATAATTGCCAAATTCTGAAATGGATCTTTCTTTAACTTAAATCAACATAACAAATTATATGTCTAGCCACAAAAAAATAATGGGGGGCTATATATGGCAATAGATATATATGTTTCAAGCAAAAGAATGTAAAATTATTCATTTTTAACATATCGTACAAATCATAGTTAGCTGATTTATGCAACACATGAGAAGGTCATTATAATAATTTTATATACAGCAATGAAATTTTTCATTCTCAAAGACAGCTGCAAGAACCTTTACAATTTAATAAAAAATAATGTGAGGTAGGAACTGTATTCTACCTACTCTCTTCTCCTCCTGCATCAAAGCTTTATATGCATAAAATGCTCTATTTTGTGGGTGCTGAGATGAACAATTTCTTTCTCTCTTCCAGAATTCGCATATGATACTACAGTTTGGAATATAACCTCTACTTGCCTTTTTTTCTTCCTTTGCAAAAAATGTCTAGAAGATACAGTTAGATAAATTATCTGATAAAGGAAGAAGTGTATGTAACTTCTTAGAGGAAAACCAAGTATGAAGTCTCTTAGTGGTATTATAATGCATAAACAGATACATTTTTCTTTATGGACAGTCTCAAGAAATTTGAAAGCTGCAAATCATAATCTCAGACTTGACATAGTACAGAAGACTGACACAGCAGTCTTCAATTAGTAGTACAGAAAAATTATTGGAGCAGTATCCCTTCTGAAACAGCACTATAAAAGCCTTTCTGCAGGTAACAAATGTTCCCTTGTACTTTACTATCACAACACTGAAACTCTCTGTTCTTTGCCTGTACACAATTTCTTTGTAGTGAAACCAAAGCCAAAGACCAAATAAATGTCATATCTCAAACTGACTCACAGAAATAATATACGTATCTTTCTCCTTTGCAGTTTTCAGCTGATAAGGCAGTGCTTGCGGAAGAATTCCTTTGCACATTGTTACATAAACACATTATTTCAAAGTTATTGCAATCTATCTTATTTCTATTTCTCTGATATTCAGAGTAATTCAGTGTTCTCTGCATATTTTACTCCTCCACTGTGACCATAATGACCCCCAAATATTATTCTATCACTGGTAGCACAATATCACTGTGGTGGGTTGGTGCCTGGGTGCCAGATGCCCACCAAAGCTGTTCTATCACTCCCCCTCCTCAACTGGACAGGGGAGAGAAAATATAACAAAAGGCTCCTGAGTTGAGATAAGGACAGGAAGAGATCACTCAGCAATTATTTTCATGGGCGAAACAGACTCAGTTAGGGGAAAAGAATAATTTATTACCAATCAAATCAGAGCAGGATAATGAGAAATAAAACTACATCTTACCCTGGCCCCTCCTTTCTTCCTGGGCTTAATGTGGCTCCCAATTTCTCTGCCTCCCCCCCTTGGCCAGTGGTGGGTCCTACTTGGAATCGGCTGCCACTGGCTCTGTCAGACATAGGGGAAGTTTCTAGCAATTCTCACACAAGCCACCCCTGTAGCCCTCCTAGTACCAAACCTTACCACACAAACCCAATGCAATTACTGTTTTGGAGTTCAAACCTTTTTGTTAGAAGTCATCAATTAAATTATGGCTTGTTCCCTCTTTAAACCCTTGAGCACCTCCCCTAATAAACTACCTTCAGTATTGCTTTTTCTCTTTCAACATTAATGCCTTGGCTTCCACTGGTTTTCTCACCTTACAAATTTTGCGCTGATACTCTTAACTTCTGTGCAAAACTGGAGTAGCTAGACAATAATGATAATAACAATAATGATAATAATAATTGAATTTTATATGTTTTGTGATAGGAGCCATGCAGACCCTTCTATTTAAAGACTGCAGAAGGAAACAGCAAATTTTTAGCTGAATACTAAAGTGAAAGTGGAAAAAAAAATCTTGTGTGTAACTTCAAGATTCATGACAGCAATCTTTGATGTCGAAGGATTAGGCATCTTTCCCATCTGAAAAATTCCTATGGCATATGCTTTTCTTTACATCTTAAAGTTGGCTGCTGAAATTAGTTTAATCTTCTGTATGCCTGGAAAAATAATTTATCAATTTAAAAATATTTGCTTCTGGGGAAGGATTAGGATCCTAAGTTTTAGAGGAAGCCTATGGATTTGCATAGTGATCTATGCAGGCCTAAAACAAATATCCTGGTTTAAACTTCAATTTATTATCCTGAAAAGGAGAAGATACGTATTACTCATATGTTTAAAGTCATTTCGTAAGCAGGCGTTAAATAAGTAGATGGACATTTGTAAAGCACATTCATACTTGAGCATCTAAGTAAGAAACCTAAATTTTCAGCATGTCACTCAAAACTCTCATTTCAGTGAAAACCTAAAACTGTTCAGAACACCTGGACATAATCAACCAAAAATAGCTTTTGAAATTCAGCTTTCTGCAGCTCTAGATAATCTGGATTTTGCCAAAGTAGGCTTGTATGGGGTAAAAATGACAACATGCTGTCTTCATGTACATTGGATGTCAAAAAAAAAAAGCTAAAATAGCATATAATGAGCTTGTAAATAAATATTAGTATTTTCTATATGTTGGTATATCAATATACTTAGTGAATTGAGTAGCTAATATTTATTTCTAAACATCAAAAGGTTACATACATCGCATAAAGTATTTTTAAGGACATTTATTTATATGAAGCACAAGCTTTTAACTGATATTTGGGACACTTTTGTTCATACTATTTCCTTTGAATTTGCATCTGTTCCATTATGCTTAAAACTTAATTGCACCACCATGCAGGTAAATGATGAATGATCAAAAACCATATCATTATGTTCTGCAGCAGAGCTCGTCCTGTGTTCATATATGCAGACAGCTGGCTGCTTATCACCGTACTACACTCAAATCATACGGATATGCATAAACTACTTCCCCCCTGCCCAGGAAGACATTGCTGCAGTTGCCACAGAAACAATCTAGTATCACAGACAGACAACAATATAACTTAGGTGACTGAAAATGAGTGCTTTTACTTGTCATCAAGGACTTTTTCAGAACTAGGTGTTTAATCTGAAGACACCTGCCAGCGTTTATTTTTATAACCAGAAAAGGTGAATCTTCCTACTACATCAAGATAGATTATGGCTAAATGTTACTGTCCTTTGCCATATGTAAAATTCACAAAGGAATTTGCAAATACAATATTGGAGTTCAGATTATAGGAACAAAACTGGAAAGGACAACTTGGTGACAGAATCCAGTCTCCTAGGTATGCAGGTAGCCATTTTTCATCATCCCTCTCAAGGATGATGCAAAATCAAGGTTAACTGGAATATCAAGGTTAGCTTAAAAGCCTTGTTTAAAAATGCCATTAGTTTGGGTTGGTTTTCTTATTACCTCTGTTGAATAGCTGCATCATAAACCAACACACTTTTCAATTTTCCAGTGTCTTTTATTCATTTTTGTTTTATTTCTGTTTGCTTTTGTGTTCATGCTGTTGGCTAGCCGTGAATATTTCTTCTGGCTTACTTCTTTAATTCCCCTCTTCTTCTGAGTTTTACTAGATTAAACAAGACACTGTTACAGGCCCTGCAGTATTGTACAATTGACCCTTCTCCATATAGCTCTGGTGTGATTTCATGTTTCTCACAGACAGACATCAGGTATTAAGCTTGTTTATACATATTTACGCATTTTTTTATTGAGTGTTAACAAACTTTATGCACTGATAGCACTGATAGTCCCTGCTGAACTAAACATAATGTAGCAATTGCTACAAGTGCACTCAGACAAATTCATAGGTAAATCAACTTTAGGTTTTGTGTTTTTTCATAAGGAGAGTAAATTCGGGTCCAAAGATATACAATTTTTGTCAATGAAGTTTATTTTCTCAGAGTTATTGTATTAATGTAGCAACAGTAATATTCTACTACTTACCTTCAAACCCTGAGTTCTCATAACTTGGGTATAAAGCATCAAATAACTGCAGTTTCTAAAATGTAGCAGTTGTTCTGTCTGGAAGTGACAGAATGCAGTAGTGGCAATCTCTTTATCAGTAGGAAGTGCTGAGTGTTGTTCCATATTATTCTTACAACAGTGAGAGATCCAACTTATTTTGTTAGTTATAGCACAATAATTACATGTCAAGAATATAATGCTTCCCATGTAGATTGCCTTGAGATTTGAAAGGTAATAACATGAAACTCTGCCAGAAAGCAGGATACTGAAAATAAAGCTGTGTTCTGGTTTTCAAAGTAGGTAATGTAAAATTAAACATTTGCATAAAGTACCTAATGCAACTACAAGTGCTATGTGCAAATTTTATACTCTTGAGCAGCTGGTTGTATACCTGTTGCTTCATTGCTTATGTGCTGGTTAACCTGTCAGAGTTTTTCAGATCTTCTTTGCAGTGAAGTAGAAAAATAATGTTTATTTCTGAGGTTACTGAAGCATTATGGTATCTACAAGGGCATACAGAAATGGAAAACCAGCTCAATTTCAGCAATTTGCTGCCTCCTCCTAAAACTGTTTCAGTCCATTTTTAAAATAGTTAGATTTAAATTCTTTTAAAAAATTAAAAATAATTCCACTGGCAGGAAAGAGGTTGTTTGTTAACACTGCAATGGTGCTTGCATTCTTTTCTTCTATCACAAAACCAACTATATATTTCAGATATTTCTATGTACTAATACTGAATGTAAATCTTCCCTCTGCCTTTCAAAAAACATAGTAAATCCCACAGATAACTAAATTACTCTAATGATTGATGCATGGCTGTTGTTTCTAGTTGTCCAATAGATATATTGACAACATGCTGTTGTCGCTACCTCCTAGCACAGGGTAAGAATGATGGTTCCTGTACTTAGGGTAGGGAATGCCTCCATGCCACCCACTCCAGGTGCTCAGCCCTTGAAGAGAACAAGAATTCATGGGCCTAACAGGTTCTGTGTTTTCTCAGGAAGTTGCCATTTAACTTGTTCACTTCTGCACCAGGCTGACACATCAGCTGACATCCCTTTATGCAGTGTGGGGAGGCTACTTACCTAAGACACTTCTTTTCTATAGGGCAGATGCAAAAGTCTCTTTACCTTATGTCTCATTATCTAAGTGGTTTAGTTCCTGCAGTTTCTGTCTTTCTCATGAGCCCTTTATCTGTCACGGTGTTGCAGCTATCTCAGAAATAAGCTTAATTACCTTTTTAAGTCACTAAAAAGAATGTCAGATGTGTAATTACAGTAAGACCAAAGTAAAAGTAAGTATCAGTAAGTTGAATGTTCCAGTTTTCTTTTTGTTTCCAACCTTGTAAAGTGTCACTTTGTTAAATAAAACAAGGACAGCCTGAAGTACAAAAATGTAAACTGTTTTCCAGCATGCAACATACAATTTCTTTTTGAGGGGCAAATAAATATTTGATGACTAAAAGCCTTAGATTGTTTTGCTCCATGTTAAAACTGACCTTGGTTATAGAATATTTAAATGATCAGTGGTGAGATGTAAATAATTACAGGAGGATCATTTATGGATGGTATAAATTATAGTGCAGCATTTTTTAAAAGGGAAAAGAAAAAAAAGAACAGTTTTGCTTATTTATTTTTCTCCTTGTCTGTTCTCCTACTTCCACTAGCTTTTTTCACTTTATTTTATTTTTTTGCCACTTGATTGAATCCAAGGTCACACTGAATGAGAGACAATCTTAAACCAGATAAGAGATGACAGAGAGTGTGTTCAAAAACAAGTAATGCAATAATCTGATAGTGGCAGTAAAGGAGATGTTACCAAACCAGAAATTATGCTGTAAGTATTCCTTTTTCTCTGTAATTTCAACCTCTACTAAACACCTAATAAATATTAAGAGGATATGAATTGGAAGAAAAGATGAAAATCAAAAATAATTCTAGGGTCTGATAAATTGTTAAAATTGAAGTGATGTGTCAATCCGCTAGCTAGCTCTGTCAATCCACCAGCTAGCTCTGTGATTTAACTCACTGGCTAAACTGCACCATTATAAGAGATATCACTAAATTGAGTACTATTTTCACAGGCATATGTGTTACTTTTAATGAAGAAATTGTTGTACAAACCAATATGTGATCCTAAGTCAAAAAATGATGTCTTCAGAAATTTAGATTGTAAAAAATTGACAAGTTTCTTGACATAACTCCCATTTCTATTCCCAAAAAGACCTTAAAAAATAATCTAGAAAAAACAGCAATGGAGTTTCATAAGAGTTTGATACACTGTGAAGGGTTTCTAGAAAATTATTTGTGAGTCAGCATTATTTTAACATGGTTTTATTTACGTGAGTCATTTTATTCCAGTGCCCAGAACAGACATGCAATAAGGGAGAACTATGGTGGATATGACTATTGTAATACTGACGTTTTCTAACTTATAGATGTTTACCTTCACTACCCAATGTTCATATCTATATTGAAAAAAGCAATATATAAGTAGAGGCTGAACATAAATTCTCTCTGATGGTCTAAAGCTATCTTAAAACTGCAGATAGGTGGGACAAGGTCACCCAGCAGGTATTCCTTCCCAGGAGGTCCAACTACTGGGGCTTCAGAGAACCATACTGGCTGACTTTGGAGGTTAAAGAATAGAGACTAATTAGCCCTACTTGTAAAACTTTGAAAAGCAAAGCTATTTAGTAGATAAAGCATGGAACTAATGTACCTATGTGCTTCAAGTTTTGCAGACTACCTGGTTCATACCTAGCTGGGCAGTAGTAGACTGTAGTATGTAGTCGTTATGCTAAACAACTGTGAAAGTAGGTTCTGTAGAGACATTTGGTTTTTTTTTACTTTCAATTCTCTGTTATAAATCTCACGCAACATACTCACCTATTCGTACTGTCAGAGCCCCTGACCTTATTATCAGTAATACTACAAGTCATCTTTTAAAAGATAGTTTAACGAGCTTCAGATGGACAAAGGGGAGGACAGAGCACGCATGCCCTCTACTTTTGTTTAAATTGGAGCTAGATTGTCTTTTTACTGTTGCAGATACTTATAATTCATAAAATTATTATTATTTTCCATTTCGAGCATGAGCCCGCGTAACAGTCATACATTGTACCTGAAAATTAAGGAGGAATCAAATCATTTTACTAAATAATCATTATGTCCATGCAGCTTTTGTGTTCCAGCAAATATGCCACATCGTAAACTGATCATAAAGCCTTCCTTTTATTTCAGTCAATTGTGAAACAGAAGTTGGATTTGGTTTTCTTTTTTCATTTTAATATGCTTTTGTGTTAGGTTGTTGGGGTTTTTTTCCCTTCTTAATGACAATTATAAAATAAAAAAGCATGTTTTTCTTTAACAGATAAGACAGAATTACCTGTGTAGTTTTAATAAAGCTACTCTAGCATTTTGGAGAGGAAATACTATGCATTTACTAGTATTTATTTTAATTATTCAGTAGTAACTAATGACAGAATACACCAGTCAATGTGTTGAGTGAAGGTTAAGGTCTGTCCTGCATGAATCCTGTGGGCTAGATTCCACTTCTGTCTTTCTTGGTTTATAGTTATATCTTAATTGAAAATAAAAGCAGTGGGGTTGCAAGGGTGTAATATAGGTATAATAAGATAGCAAAATAGTCTTGTAAGTATTAGATATTCCCAGAAAGCTTTTTAACAGATGTTGTGGTGTTGCTTTTAAAGAGTTTTTTTATGAAATCTACTAAACACCGTTATTTATAACACTTCTTAAGTACAGTTCAGTGGTACCCTCAGGGATGCATCTTGACTAGCGAAGTGCAACACTATAGATTGCAGCAGGCACTTCTAAACATCATGCCTGACAGCTTGACAATAAAACAAGTACAATATTTAAGTGTTTCATATTCCAGAGAGACAGGATGGACTGCTTTCAAATGTTCATGTTCCATTGCAAAATGTGTACATGCATCCATGCATAAGCAAAGGCACACAATAGGTGCTCGGTCTCAACTGAGCACTGTTATCCTCAGAATTTTTCTCTTTCAAATTTTTCTTTCTTTTCCAGACTAGGAGTATGTTCCTTTTCAGAGGCTTATAACTTGTGGCTCACAGTGTATCTGCATGGTCTTTGGAGACTGACCTGCACTTGCTCCTCCTGGACAGTAAATGGACGAATGCCAGCACTGACCTGCAGACAGTGTGTCTGAGCTAATGCCATAATCTCTGTTGGGAGCACAGTGGATTTGGATTGGAGCTAGTGGGCGCCCAGCCAGCTGGAAGAGAAGATGGAACAAGAGCAGGTCTGTCAGCCAAAGACCGTGATGGCAAAGCTGTAAACTAAAAATTGGTTGTTCCAGATAGACACCTCAGGCTTTAAAAATGTCTGTGAGTATTCAGAGCCCAAAATTAGGCCTGCAGCTCTTGTTCAAGCAATATTTAAGTGCAAGTTTCAGGTCTGCCATCAGCCAGGAGCACATAAATTTTGCAGATTTTGTTAGGCAAGCAGACACAATAATTTAATTAGTGTTATTTGGGGAAGTTTACATTTTTAAATCTAAGCTGATGTGATTTTTTATATATCCCCAAGAAGAGAGAACAGCTTTACTCTGACTAGTCCATTGTCCAAAATGAGAAGAAATTCAGTATATCCACTTTGTAGATGGCTTGATGGCTACAGAGGGGACACACCAAAGTGAAATTAAGATGTTTTATTTTGTTACCAGCTTTTTGAAGAGTCTAAAAGGAATCCTTTAAGATAATGTCAAGATAACCAAGGAAACTGAAACTTGGGAACACAGGTGTCATTTTGAGTGGAGTTCTTTAAACAAACAAAAAGTTAGAAGATATCAGTGAAGGTAGGAAAATGCAATATTACCTTGACCTAGAAATATTACAAGGGATGGGTAAGCTGAGAGATTCAGTCTCTTTTTAAGGCAGCTAAACACCTATTGTCCAAGACAGAATAAAAAATTAAATATCCTTTTCTTCTGTTTAATCGGTTATGATAACTTGAACCATCCCTTGCTGGGTTATGAATTCAATTTCATACAATTATTTGCATTAAATGGTCAAGTAAAAAATGTGTGTAAAAAATATTTTAAAGATTTGTACAGTCTTGACTAGGCTGCTGCAAAGTAAAAATATTAACATAAAATCAACAGTACCATATTTTCATTTTTCTTTGTTTGGTACAAGTTACTGTACTTTAATAAACCTCTGGAAGTGACAGTAGATCAAATCTAGCATTGCACATTATCTGAGTTTGCAACAGTCAGACTATCTATCCAATATAATAGCTGCAGCTCCAAGGAAAATACTGAATATTTTTAGATATACAGAACATTTTATCATTTTATCTGAAAGATTTTTTTTTTAATTGCTCTGTCTTTAATGTAAGCCCTGGTTTATGGACAAAAGAGCCTCCTACATGTTCATGTGCACGTGCACACACACTCATACACAATTGTATTTCTTCAAAAATTTTTCTCCCAAGTCAATGTCAGCATACTGTCAGATAATGACAACAGATACAATAGATTGACTTTTATGTCAGTACAGTGAAGCGCTATGCCATAGGCTGATTGCAGCAATGTAAATAATTAATTTGTGATGTGTAGTGCTGTAGGTTTGCAATGGAAAGAAGTATTCAGTAGAACTAATAACCTGTGCACCAAATGCAAGAGGTATATATGGAAGAAGGAAAGCATAGTAAAATTCCCCACATAGAAGATAAAAATAATTTTTGAAAAAATCGGGAAAAAAAATTGGAGCTTTCAAAGAACTCTGGGGACACGGGAATATCGTGGTTTTAGATAAATCATACTGAAATACTCTAAAGTTTTTCTAGCTTGAGTGCATCTTTAATGTCAGTATTGCCACGATCCTGGATTTAAGGGGAAATAAATACTTTACAGAAGGAATGTGACATCAAAAATTTAAATAAGGATGGAAAAGCTGTTTTCTTACAATCTAAAACAGATTAAGAAACAAGAATAGATTTTTAATGGAGGTCATCTGAACTTTTAGTATGCACACTGCATAAAATGCTATTACGTAATGACAGTATAATGACTGTGGTATATCTCATGGGTACATTTAAATGACATACTACTGTTAAGGCTTTAGAACATGTATTTGAGTCATTTGCATATAAATCAGAAAAACATGTTCAAGTTGCTACAATTTCAGTCACAGAATACCAAACTGAACTGCATATTTTACACAAAAATGACTTCCTAATTCCTTTTCTTACTTCAAGTCTATACAAAATGAAAGCTTTAGATGGCTTTGCTGCCTTCTCCTAAAAAGAGATACAAGACTAGAAGCAACATTCTGATTTCCACATTATAAAAGTAATTTTATCAACAAATAAAAACTTACAAAGATCTGATATTTTTAAATATAAATGTTAGCTTTTGTTCTGCAGCTAGGGTGTATTGTGTATCTACTTTTAGAGGTATGGAATTTCAAATTGTTGGACTGCATTAAAGGCAAATACCAGTGTATATAGTTATGATGAGGTGTAAATCTTGTATTTTTACTGCTACTGTTAGCTTAAATCTTACTTAACTTGCTCCTTAGTGATCTAGAAAAAAGCAGAAATAACCATTATATTTCATTCTTGGATCTTTAAAAAAATTCCATAGGTATATTGAAATGTCAAATTAAAGTATAAGTTTGGGAGAGATTCTATAACATTTGCAAATTGTGACAATTATTCTACTACTGTGGGAGCATCCTTAGCAAAATAAAAATGTCTCTGTGTTTGGATAAGAAAATAAAATAATTTGGGGCATTTAAAGCTCATTTAATTTTAAACACTGCAGAGTGGTCCCCATGAATGGGGGCAAAGTAGGGGACCCATTTGTTGTGAGAAATAGCCTGTGAAAGAATAGGTTAAAGACAATGTTCAAATAAGGAGATGTGAGCTTATGATAGGATAGTGGATGAGGGAAAGGCCATGAATGTAGTCTACCTGGACTTTAGTAAAGCCTTTGACACCATCTCCCACAGCATTCTGGTGGAGAAGCTCATGGCTTAGAGAAGTGTACTCTTTGCTGGGTTAAAAACTGGCTGGGTGGCCGAGTGCAGAGAGTTGTGGTGAACGTAGTTAAATCCAGTTGGCTACCAGTCACAAGCAGCGCTCCTCAGGGCTCAGTTTTGGGGCCAGCCTTGGTTAATAACTTTATCAATTATTTGGGTGAGGGGATCAAATGCTGGAAGCCTCTTATTTTGAGGTTTTGTAAACTAGGAGTTTAGTATTCTGAAGCAATGAGAAGTCATTGCTTCAGCCTGGCTGCATCATCTGTGGGCCTCTTCTTAGTCAGTCCAAAATTGAAACATATATCCAGAAATTGCACAGAAGAGAAATCAAGATAAATTACATTTTGATTCCCATGCTGTTAAATCAAATCTTAAATCTTAAAATACGATGGAGAGGCAACTTGACAATGGTCTTATGTATCTGTAAAGACTAACAAGACGGAACAAGAGTCTTTGAGCACTGATCAGCACTCACTGACGTTTTGAAGAACTGTATCAGCCAACAGTTGATTACTGATGGTACTTTACCCCACTGCCAAACTTACATGAAGTGCTATATCACCATTGATATGAAATAAGACAGGTAAGAGTGTTCTCCTTTCAAGGTATGTTAATCATTCAAATGGAAGACATAACTCAGATGTTTTGAATAAGGTGAGGACCTCATGACCCAGATACCCACATTATAACAGCCATAGAAACATACAATACTTGATTATAAGTATTCCACACCCCTCTGCAGACCAAACCAAAATTTGGAAGCAAACTACATTTGCACATAGAGCAATGAAGTCCATTTGAAAATTTATTGTCTAGAGTGGATTCTCTGTATGGTAGAGATACTGTAGTCTGTAGAATCATTTCCCCTTTATAAAGACTGTAAATGCTGCGTAGCAATATTTGGAACAGAACATTTAAAATTCAGTTAAATATTACTGTGTACCAAAGAGTGCATGCTTGCAGGGTTACATGACTAATCACATCATAATAGGCTTTTGTATTCCCACAGAACATCTGTGACAATTCTGCACAATTTGAGAGTGCCTTCCAAGAAGTTTTACAAAGGTTTCTATGGAAGCTTTGCATCCTTCTGCTGTCCTGCATTATGAGACAGGTCTCATTTGTACTGAGAGATGTAATTTTGCAGAACACACAGAAGGAACGAGGTCAGAGCAATCTCATTGTGTGGTATCTTCCTCACATTCTTTTATTTCCATACTGTTCTTTCTTTTCATGTATGTACAAGACAGTCTGATTTTAATTCAAAGAAGAACTCCTCAGTAAACTTGTGGCATACTGGGCATAGTCAAAGATAAAATAATATTTTATATTAAATGCAACCTTTGAGAAATATAGCCATTTTTTAAAATTATGGATGACAAGGGGTTACAGATGGTCTAACCTCAGGTGCAGGCAGCAAACAGTTTCCTAGGGGGATTAAATGATCAGTACAGAAATAGATTTCATGGCATGTAAAAATGGTATGTAAAAAAGGTTCAAAGAATTTCTTTGAAATTCTGTTATGCAGAGGGATTTGAAAAAGGAGATGGACTGGAAAAAAACCCTAAGTCTAAAAGCTATGCTAGACTAAATGTTTGGTAAAATCAATGTATGAACAAAAGGAATACATTTTAAATTAAAAATTATTATGATTCACCTAGTCATAGGAAAACCAAGCCTCATATGTCTAAAATGACAATAAAGGGATCACAATTTTTATGCGTCCTAAATTTCTTCTGAAACTTCTGGCAATGGCTTTTGAATGTTATGACAAAGAGGCTTTCTGTATGAAACAGGAGACAGCAAAACTAAGAATCAGTTCAAAAGGTTTTTAGTAAGAGCAAAAGTGGTTCAACATGATAAAACAGGATAGAAAGAAGGAGTCACGACTCGAGCTTTGAGTTGGTGCTATCCGAGAACCTGTCTCACATATTAGAGAGGTGGAGACAGAATGCAGTATTTCTATTTTTGCTTCAAATGCACTCAGTGTGAGAGGCTGCTACTTAGTTTGTATTAGAACCCTTACTTTAGATTTTGTAGAATATAGCTAGGTTAATATTCTTTTCAATTTCTGCTGTGAATGGAGTAGCTCTTGAGAGTTACTTTTGTGCTGATAGGCAATTTTTAGTTCACATTTGTAAGTTTTATTATGTAAAGTAGTACTGCTGGATCCCACATAATTCCTGGGTAACTAATGTACAAATTTCTACTGCAACCAGATGAGTGTCTGGGTGGTTGCAGCTTTCACCTGCTCTATGTCATGTGTCACACAACTCTGTGCCAAAAGAGGTTTAATCCCACATGCAGGAAGAGGAGGAAGGAAAAGGAGAAACTCATCAGCTGGGAAGGAGAAGAAGGAAAGCTTGTTTTATCTCATTTGTCGTGTCAAGCAGGGCTGACTTGGCAAAGGAAGAACAATGCAGTACAAGGTTGTTAAGACAAAAAAACCTTGTTTGAAGTGTAAGCAGTTCTAAAATTCACCAGGGAAACAAAGCATTTATACTGGAAAGTAGAATGTCAGCCCCAAAGCTTGGAATCTAATGCTAGGATGTGGGAAGCCAATCAGGTGCTGTGTAACTGAGAGGGGAATTGTGGGCAAGACTTCCCATAACCTCTGCTGTGCCAATAATTTCCCTTTCATGGTGTGCCTATGGCTGTGTCTGACTACGTTCTTACACAAGTCCACTGTCTGAAGGTAGCCAGCAGGATTTTCCCCATGGTTAAGCTTCAAGGCCAGCTAAGTAGGAAGGGAGGCTGTTCTACATTTCTCCTCTCTCCTGCCACATTCTAGTTCTAATATAACAATCACAGGTGCAGAGAGATTAAGACTGAAAGTGTTCATTACATCAGCCAGTCTGGATTTTTGTAACCTAGACTGCTTATATTTCACAAGCTATTTTAGAGGTTTGTACTTGACCGAAATGATCTTTCAGAAGAGTGGCCAAGCTGAAGAGATGAAGAAACAAAATTTATTGGAAGCTTTTTTAAGAGTAGAAACACTCCTATTTTTTCCTGAAAAAAAAGTACCTGAATTTCTCCAGGTTCAGGTTTCAGCAATTTGTTCTTGTTGTTCATTAGAAACAGAAGCCAGATAGTACTTAATTTAGGCTGTTCTTTCTTCTTCTGAAGTAATACACTGTAAGTAGATCTCCTTTCAGTCCTCTCTTCAGAAGCTGAATGCATTCCTCTGCTTAAACATTTGTCTTTGAGCCATGGACCTTTTTTGAAAGCCAGTTCTCTGTTCTGTATCTTGCAGCCTATTAAAACAGTTTCCTACTTTTTTTTTTTTTTATAAATTCTGAATGGTATACACCTTTCTCTAGTCTACTAGGATAAGTATTGAGGTCAAAGTATTCACCTTTATGGAATGTGGAAACTTTGGTTTGGGCAGATAAAACTATTCTTAAAATATTGCTAATTTGAAGGTTTCACTTCTACCTAATCCTTTCACTTGACTGGTTGCAGATAGAAGGGTAAAAAAATAGCAAAACAATCAAAGTGTAAAGCAGATACCTCTCCCCCTTCAAATAAAAAGACGCAGTTAACACAATGTTAAAGAATCAGGCTATATAAATACATGTAGCATTAAACAGAGAACAAAGAACAGTACGTTAAGTAGATAGATTGAATATGGATTGTAAATTTTCTCCCAGCAGTTTTGCATAGTTTCTCCTCTATTTCACAGAAAAGGTATTATGTTCTAGGTTTTAAGTCAGTTTAAAAATGGATAAAAATAAAAAATTTATAACAATTAAAAATGTACTACAAAATAGTTATAATATGAGAAAAAGAATTTTGATGGGAAAAAATGTAAAAGTTAATACACTAAGTCTCATGATACTCTAACAAGTGCTGCTATTTTCACTTAATTTCCAAGTCATTAATACAAGCCTCAATTCCAGCACATCCACAGTCTTTTCCTGCTCCTGCTTGAATTACCACTTAACAGTTCTCCCATGTGTGTAAAACAACCTCATGGCATAAGAGCAGAAGCGTTAGCTGAGGTGGGATCTCAATCAAAGGCATATGTGAGAAGGATGCCCAGGAGACGCTACCAGCTGTCACCATTCAAACACAGGAGAGGGCTGTGAGCACAGGGACCAGCAAAGAAAGGGAGATTTTCCTGAACACAAACTTTAAGGTTCAAAAGATTTTCATCAACAGAAACAAGTCATGAAGGAAAGGGTGACTATAGTCTGACCTCGTCAAAAAGGGAGTTATTCCAACTGGAAAAGTGGGAAAGGAGGAATAGACATAGACGCTGAATCAAAAAGAAGACAACATGCACAGAGCAGAGCTAAAAGATATTCTGTATGACTTTGAAAGAAATGCCATGTCCTAAGAAACATTCCAGGGTTTTTTCTTTAAAGTTGAAAATAGAGCTGACAAGAGTAAATTTATAATACCTAGTTTCTGAGAGTGTTTGAAATACATCACAACATCAAAGATGAATCCACAGGGTCAGCAGTAAGGGTGTCATCCAAGGGAGTTCAACCAAAGACAAATGGCACTTCTGAAAGAAAACATTTTGAGATGGTAAGAGAGGACAAGCACTATGCAACAAGCCTTAGTATTATGACCAGCTTGTTCGCTGAAGTGCAGACAGAGCAAAATAAAGATATATGCATATTGTTGTAAAATGTGCATATAAAGTTGAAATAAGACTGAAAAAAAGTAGAAAATAATTGATTATGGTAAAATATTTGGCTAAGGAGTTGTAATTTACTTCCTCGTGTAAAAATCTCAAAAAATACTTTTACGTTCTAGAATAAAAAGAGTACATTCTGATTTTTTTCCATGAAGGAAAATCCCAGATATTTAGGTCAAGGCGATGACCAAATACAGGAAAAAATGCACCAAAAATATTTTCCTTTGCAAGTGTTTCAATTATATTGCCCTCAGGACCCAGGGACCACTGAACCTTGGCTTAAGCTGATGAATTTAAATTGAGATGAACTCAGCTTCATCGGATCCACATTTTCATGTACTAACTACATAGTGACCTTTTCAAATGGATGAAACGAAATTATCTGATAACATCTCATGTGACTATTTAAATTTCTTTTACTCTCTACATTTGTAATTTGCTCATAGTAGCAAAACCTAGGAAAAGTCCAATGCTGAAACCTACTTTTTATGAAGGACTTGCTGAAGGATTTATCTAAACTTGAAGTAACTGTAGAACAGATTATGGATCTTATTGACACAATGAACAATTGAAAATCACCAGGAATATATTGAATTAATCCAGTAAATGAACTGAGGGATGAAATAGCAAAGTTACTACAAGGGGTTTGAAACATCTCATTTGAAAGTCTTTTTGGTAACTAAAAATTGAAAGATGGTGTGAAAGGCACAAATATAAGAGTTTCAAGGAAGACCTGGACACATACAACAATTAAGGCATTACTATTCATGGCAGGCTAGAGACAGAAAATTATCTTAAAAAGGTAGGCCTTTGAGATAGGCTTCTTCCAATGACCCCGAAGAAATTAAGCAGTTATACTATACACCTTGCTTGTGTGCCAGTCCTACTTTTATTCATTTTTAGGCATTTACAACTAGCTACTGTTGTTGATGTGATCTTGAGTTACATGTAAAAATGACTGTGTCCTTATTCTCATGTGTTTTTCTGTTACTACTTGCTTTGCTAACTTCATCATACCCCTTAACATCCCTGTGCCTGCCCTGCCAAGTTGCATAACATGTATAAATGAGTTACTTATTATACTTCTATTTATTTGAATGGAACAGAAAGTTCTTCAGTGAGGTCAATGTTTACTACCTGAGCCATATGAAACTTTCCTCCCACACTGTCCCAATTTAAATTAAGAAATCAGGCATGGATGACTAAAACTTGCAAAATGTTTTTTTTGGTCAGAAATGTAAATAACTTCTCACTAAAACTGGAGATGGTATAGGGAGATTTAAAAATATTAGACTATTTTGGGGGAAATTATTCTGAAATGTTCTGCAATTATGCAGTTTTCAAGGTAGAGACAAACTTCTACATTATCTTTACAACTTGTAGATAAGGCAGGTTCAGCAAAGCTGAGTTTTAACCTCAAGTCACCCATTCATATTCATTCAATGTGCTCTGGTTGAGCTCCAGAAGACTAGAAAAAAAATTCTCAGTTGGTTTCACATACTAACTGAGAATCAGGTTTTGGTTCAGTATTAGTAAATTAAATTATGTTGGATTTGTTGCTGTTATTGCAGTTACTTCTATATACTTCAAGGAACATGCATTTTCTGTTTACCACAGCTCCTTATACCTCATCATTTGCCTCCTGGTACTTTTCCTATCTACATCAGACATCTTAAGAGTTTCTTATTCTCCATCACACAGGTTTTTTACCTCCTTTTCTTGCCTCTCTTTTCTGTCTCTTCAATCTTCTAGATGGATGCTACCTCAAATGTGCTCTCAGTGAAGTCTCTGTGTGGGCAGAGTGACCACTGGCTACCAGGAAAGTTCAGGGAGCTAGATCCTGATCTCAGCTTGAAGATCTCACACCCATTTAGTAAAGCAGCTATTGGCTGTTTGGAGGTTCCTTCATCCACATCCCACAAACCTGAGTGGTTCAGCATTTCAACCCAAGCAAAATGAGAACAAATGCCAAAGTATCTTTTCCCCCTCAACCCCAAACAAAAATTTCTGTTTCCAGCTGGTTGTCATAATGAACAAATCTGCCACTGCAGCATCTGGCAGCATCTGTGATTATTACTCTTGAACAGGAAAGAGATTCTAAAAGCTTGGGTGCTCTGGGTTATGTACATGTGGAGAATGTGGGTCCTCCATAAACGATGTAATGAAAACCCCTCACAGACAGTAATATCCAGCTGAGTGCAAACTGACAGGTTTCTTTTGGTAAACAGTTAAAAGGTATTCAATTACTCTGCAGCCAGGAACATTTTCATGAACCCTGAATGAATAATTAAACATCAATAATAGATGTACTGTAAACATTACAGAAATTGGAAAAACATTGAAATCTTCCTACAATTCCTTAGCTTGACAGTGCAAAAGGCTTGTGGATTCAGCTCTTAAAGCTACAGTAAATCCTAGTTCACCATACTTGTATAAATATATGTCTATATATTTATTATTTGTATGTGTTTATAGTTATTAATGTATACATTTAATGCAAATTAATCTATTTGCACATTAATATATTTTATATTAGTATGTTTTATATAAATTATATTCTATGAAATATAATTGTTTATTTATTGATATACTTAATCTGTTGTTTAACATTAATATCAGGTGAAATTATTTTCCACATACTTTCATCTTTGAGCAGAATATTAGACTTGAACTGTTTCCCCAGATAAACCATGTCCCTAAGCACCATATCTAGATGGCTTTTAAACACATTCAGGGATGGTGATTCAACCACTTCCCTGTGCAGCCTTTCCCAGTACCTGACAACCCTTTCAACGAAAAGATTTTTTCCTCATGTCCAACATAAACCTCCCTTGGTGCAACTTTTGGCTATTTTCTCTTGTCCCACTACTTGTTACTTGTAAGAAGAGACCAGCACTCACCTCTCTACAACCTCCTTTAAGGTAGTTGTAGAGAATGACAAGGTCTCCCCCCATACTCCTCTTCTTCAGATTAAACAACTCCAGTAAACATCCTTTTTTTCGCTTGGTTTGTTTTTTTTTTTTGCATTCAATATGTTAGACTTCCAATGAAGACTTCATACCTAGGGAGTAGAATGCTGTTCTGAATGGCTCTCAGTAACAATAACTCCATCCATTTTTTTAATTAAACAAATAAAATCAGGTGTATCCATAGAAGCATAGTGAATTTTATCTACTACAGATTAGATAGGAACTTATGTCCTTTGAATGTCCTGTAATTCTACAAAATGCAGTGACTCTGTAACAGTGACTGGGAAGACAATTTTCCCTTAATATTAATCATCTGGTTTACTGAAATGCTCCTATGTCTGGTAAGAGTAGATCAGTACATTAAGACAGCCTGTCAAAAGCCGGCTGCTTAATGTCCTTTATAATGCACTGCTAGACTCTAAGGCTGCCTATGAGTGTTAAGATCACAGTCCTCCTTTGCATTTCCTTTGCTTTTCCTTAGATTATCTTTGTGCATGTGTTTTTCTGGTTCAATTCAAACAAGTAACTATCTGTACCTGATTTCAAAATCAGAAAAAAAATTGTGAAGTTTTATATAGTTAGGGATCTGATAGGAAATAATGAATAACACAAAATACAAAGCATTGCTTGTTGCAGGTGGTTAATAACATGATGTCAGATCAATATGGTTCTGTCTTTTCCTTTTGTCATGCCCCTGAGGAAGATAAAAGCTTATAACTTAATATTTTCTGATCTCAAACAGGGATTCTGATTTGTGTCAGGCAGTAGTGTTCCTTTTCAATACATTTTGATGCTAACTTTTTTTGGAGCCTTGTTTTGCATGGATTTTAAATTTCCAGTATTGTTAGGACTACCAGATGTGGTGTGCCATCTCAAATGGCAGCGAATTTTAGCAATGGGTTATTTTTGTACTGTTATTCCAAACAACTTTAGCTGCATCTTCCTTATCGTTTCAGTTCAGAAAAGTAGTCTAGATTTGACATCCTCAGTTACTGTGCACTGTATTGACAGAATGGTTTTGGTATCCACTAGTTAGGCTCCTTTCTGAGGAAACTAGATCTCAGCTCCACAACAGTCATACACCAAATGTGATTCCCAAGGTACTACATGAAGTGTTGAACTAGTGACTAGTCAGCTTCATACCGTGCATATGGGGAGGATATTTGGCTCAGAGGACCCAACTAAAGCTATTTCCAGGTAAAGTCCTGAAAGTACACACAGATTGGCTGCAAGTATCCCAACCCCAGCTGCTTCAATTTAGTGATCTTCTCCAGTTGTGTTAACTTACATGCTAGCATGGATGTAAACGTACTCTTTCAACAACACTAGGTTGTTCTCCATTTTGTCTTGGCCTGCTGAAGAATTAAAGTATTATAGAAAAAGGATATTGTAGAAAGTGTGCTGCTTGGAGGTCCCTAAAAAATTCATGGCAGTTATGAGTGATTTCCACATTTCATAATGATGTAATAATGCTCTTATTACAATAGCATACAATAGCTCTTCAATAGCTTCAAATATAGCTCAACTATATATTTCAATGAATATTTCAGTTCTTTAAATAAAGTGAAGATTGGTGTCTCAAAAATAGTGTCTGGAAAGATATGAGTGACTGATTCTGTGTGTTTCAATAACTGACTTTGGAAGCCTCAGGACAAAATCCAGGCTGTAGTCTTCACAAAAGCAGAGTTGTAAGATGCTATTACTTTTTTGTTTCTTTGAATTACTTTAGGCAGTCTTTTGTGCATTATTAAGACCATTCTAATGCCCTGAACATTTTTAGATATTGTATAACAGAGCTGTGATACTTAACCCTAGACTGTGGAGACTACTATGACAAAAGACTATCATATGTTCCATACTGCTACCTTGAAGCTCTTCTCTGGAGGTGTTTTTTTCAGAAAATTGCAACTCCATTCATGATGCAGTGTAGCTAATCTTCATTAGGGAAGCAGCCACCAAAGAAACCATAAGAAAAGTGAGAATAATGTGGGAAAAAATACAATGGATGGAGTGTGCAGGAGGCCACGTCATACATCTCTTAGGCCTCAACAACAGATGTAGAAATAGGAGGGAAAGAAGTATAAATTGTCCACCTATGACTCCACAAGCAGGAATAGACTACCCAGTGTATGCCGCATGTCAAATTCATGTTCCACTCTAGAAAAGTCCATAGGAGAGCTTTTTGGTAGCTGTTCTCTGAAGGTGCTATTATGGCTGTACTTCAGCATGGCTAACAACTTTCAGAGAGGAAAACTCTTGTGGGGATTATTGCAACCATACAGCTGTAACTTGGCAGATAGGTAAAGGTCACTCAGAAAAGGTAAATAATCCCCCTGTGCCAATGTAGAGCCAAACAGAGGTATCATGCTGTTTTCTAATACAAAAACATGGGTTTTATTAGGTATCGTACCATGGTACCACTTTAAAAATCCCTACTGGAAATCACAGGCAAAACACACACATGTTTTATGAACTAAATTTGAAGACTGGGGTAGTATTGCCCAAAATATATTGTTGTTTGTTTGTTAGAGTTTTTTTTTTTTCCACTTCCACATTTCTTAATCTTTTTAGAACTGATAATAAAATAAAGGCATAATTACTTGGTGCACGCAATTCTGTCATTCCAAAAAGACTGAGAAATCTGTAATGTAGTAATTATGTCCATCTCTATAACCAAAATGTACTAAAACAAAATACCATAATATTTGTAGTTTGATTTATATATTCATAATCCCATGGTTTAAGAACTCCAGATCTCTCATGTTAAGTCTCTTACCGGGAATTTTTTTCCTTCCTTCCTCTGCCTTGTGGAGATTGGCATTTTCTTTTGAGACTTCCCTGCTTTATCATATCTGACTTTAACTACTTCCCATACCATTTTGCTGTATCGTCTAGCCCAGGGGTCCTCAAACTACGCCCCGCGGGCCGAATACGGCATTCTTTTTCCTGTTTTTTTATGCACTACTACAAATAAAATATGTGCAGTGTGCATAGGAATTCGTTCATTTTTTTCCAAACTATAGTCCAGCCCCCAACAGTGTCTGAGGGACAGTGAACTGTCCCCCTGTTTGAAAAGTTTGAGGACCCCTGATCTAGCCTCTTCACAATGCCTAGAATAAGCAAGGTATAATATAAACTTTTATTATTTTATATTTACTATTTTATTATTTTATAAACTTTTTTCCTACAAGCAATGTGGCTGCATTGGTAGAATCTACATTCTGATTTAATGATTTGTTTTAATATAAATCCATTCATGTTGTACAACTAAAGTGTGCACTGGAATTTGGGGGAAGCAATAAGTGTAAGAAATTTCTGTAGTGTCTATGGAAGACTGAAAGAGAAAAGGATAATATAGGAAAGGTTTACTGTAGGCCTTTTGATATAAAGAGAATGTAAATGAGGATATCTGAAAGCAACTAAAACTTCCAGAGGATTTCGCATGGTGATAATTGTTATCTGTTCTGAAAGTTACACAAGGTGATAGAACAGAGGAATCCAAAACTTCTTGAAATACTCCTGGCACATTTGAAAATAATCAGAAATTTTATTTTAATTAATATTAAAGAGGAATGTGACAATTTGAAATTAGTAAGCATTCTTTGTGAATTATTAAGAAATAGTATTAAGAAATGATTCTGTAAGTTTTACACAAAGAGAAGCATTATGAGAACAGGCATCAAAAAACAGTTCAACACCCAGGAACCCGATGGCTTCTAAAGAAGACATTACATATGAAATGCCAAAAATGCACAATATGCAAGAAAAGTTTAGAAACAGATAAACGCATCTATGTTATAAGGCCTTTAATGATCTCCAGGTGGAGAACTCAACAATGGGAATGCCACAAAAAATACAGAAAGAAAAGTCAGAAAGGTGAAGCTGAAAGATGACTTAACATTAACAAAGAACACAGAAAAAAAACGGGAAATATTACCTGCTTCTACACTACATTGTAAATACATCAATCCTGTACTTAGCAGACAGAAGTGTAAATGGTGGATTTATGAAATGGAGAACAGTAGTCAATGTCTTCTCTTTTCATAAAAATTATTAATCATTGAAATGATAAACCAGAATGTTTCAAAACAGGAGTGTGGATCAAAAAAAGGAAGCAGGAGGCTGGAGTATAATTAGGGATGCTTAACTTTACAAAGCCTGATGGATTCACTTGATATTACCAAGGAAACTAGTTATAACTATTTAGCTGTGCTGTACTTAAGACATTTCCCTTCTTCCCAGGAAGAAGGGGAAGGGGTCAGGTAAATACAGCAGCTCTCTCTAAAGAACAGCAAGGGTGAGAGGAGAATGTTCTGGACAAAGTAGTTCCAGCCAGCCCAGCTTCATTTTTTTGGAATGCTGCAGGAGATCATAGACTAGCACAATCGTAAGTATCTAGCAAATAGTGAGACATTTTAACAGTGATGTGGATCTACAAGGACAAATCATGTCAAACTACTCTAATTTCTTCCTTTGACAAGGCAACTGACCTAGCAGATAAAAGGTTATATTATATCTTGACATCAATAAGGTTTTTGACACTGTTCCACATGACATGTTCATAAGATTATTGTTAACAACCTGGATCACGGAATGGAGAGTACACTTCTAAAATTTAATGATGATATCAAGCTAGGAATATTTGCAAGCTCTTTGGAGAACAGAATAAGAAATCAAAATGGTCTTGACAAAATGAACAAATTGTGTAAAAATTGCAAAGATCAAAGTCAGTACCAAGAAGAGCAATTCTCTCCATTGACTCTGTTTTTAATAGAAAAGAGAATCCTAAGAAAGTACATGGGGATCAAGACTTCCAATTTGTAAAATTAACACAATGACTTCCAATATTGTAAAATAATACGAGAAATTGTTCTATTAGGTACTAAGTGGTAGTTGCAAGGGAGAAAAAAAGCTTATTTTAAAGTAGGGAAAAGTTATGCTAAATAATTATTTAGATTTTTAAGGAATTTTTCCCATGGCAGCAGCACTCTTCCTCTGACATGAGATTCCTTTTAGTGGTGCTTTTAAGATATAGAGTAGAAAAATACCCAATGCAATGGTGTAGGTACATTTTATCATGCACCGAAGAATGGGTATGGACTGGATAAACTTGAGAGATCCCTCCCTGTTGTTCTATCATTTCAACTGTAAAATACGAATTGAAGTATTTTGCTAGATAAGAGAACTGTTGAAAAAAGCCTGAGTGGAAACAATATCTTAATATTTCTACAACATTTAGTTCTTGATAAGGTAGAAATGCCATGACATAATCTTTCCTTGCAATTTGCTTCCTATCTGTCCTTCAGAACAGAACCTGTGAATGCAAAAAAGAACAGTTTTAAAACTTAAAAAAAAATATTCCTTTGAATGTTTTGAAATTTACAGATTCTCCTTTCTATTTCAGTTTCAGATTATTTACTTTTTATCAACATTGCTTCTTCCTAGTGATAACAACTTCCCATTTAAATAGGTCCTCTGATGTCCCCTTTAATATACTATATTAGAGAAGAGATTATTTCACAGAAAAATTAAGACTGCGAGATTTGTATCTGGAAATGCATCCAGGTAGTTTAAGGAGGATTTTCCAGAACATTATTAAGCTGTCTATATGTTTCCATTCTACTCTTCTTCATTCTTGTCATTAATAGGCATAGGAAAGCTGGGCAGAATTAATGTAAAATTTGGAACAAAATGATGCAGATTTTTTGACAGCAGGTAATTAAATATTTACTTTACAACTCAGTTTGTAGTTTCAACAGTCAGACAGACTTTCCTTACTAAATTCCTTGGAAGTTCTGACATTTTAGTTAGATGCTCTTGCTGTCATACTGATACTTCTGTCATGTCCCTCTTTCTGCCATGTGTGCTTTTGCTTCACATTCTTTATTTGTTATCTCTGACATGATTAATATTCAATTATGACCATACCAGTTGCTGTGAATCTGTTTCTCAAAAAACATATAGAGTTCAGTTGGCTTCCTGGGGGTTATGACTTCTCACCAATTTGGAAAATTAGTTCATGTATTTACAGTGATTATTGTTTTAAAAGTCAATAGTTACTAAAAAGTACTATCTGCAAGAGCAAGGATTTTTTTTTCTTATAGGAAAGAAAAACAAAGCAAAGATAACATTTGAAAAATCAACATCTAATTGTAATGTGATGCTTTACATGTCAAAATACTTCCTAGATTTTGAAAACGTAAACCAATGACTGTCTTTTTTGTATGATTTCATATGGTGTTTTCAAAGGAGGAAACTGATTTGTACAGTTTCAGTGCTCCAAATCATAGAAAAATAACTGGTTTGTTATCTAAAGGGAAAAAACCCGGATTCAACTATATTACAAAAGCTGCACACCATGAAGTTTCACAGGTACAGAAAGGCAAGCTCATTAATAAAGATCATAGAACTTATTATTTCAGTAACAGCACCAAAATATTTTTATAATTCTCAATTTTAAAGGTGAACTTCAGTGCTGAGAAATGGTAGGACCTTGATCATTTAAAGAACCTAAGAAAAATTTTAAATTATATCCTTTTTAAAGGTATAGCTATGTTCTTCCATTTTCACAACTATCTAGGTGCAGTAGTCTGCTCAGGAACTATTTTTTATGCTGTAGTGTTGTCAGCTATTACCAAACGATTTTTTTTTTTTTAAAAAAAGGCATTTTTATTAGTTCTTGGCAAATCAGCAAAAGAGTAATATTAAAAATATTTCGTATTAATTCATCTTTAATTGCTAACACAAACCACATTTATTTTTTCACATTTTAAATTCTTAAGTCATTTGAGTCATGTTTAAGCACTCATATAAAAAAGCCAGGTGCCTTATCAGGAAAGGACAGAGTTCACTGATTCCTTGTCCTTTGCTCTTAAATATTGCTCTTACTGTGTTGCCTTAAGATCTTGTGACATTTTAAGTAGGACTATGCAAAAGCAGTGCAAATTAAAGTGAAGCAGATTGTAATTGCCATGGCATACATTCCTATTTGAGATCAGGTAAACTTCCTCCAGCTCCAAAAACATCTTCTGAAGAAGTCAGACTTTTATGCCCTAAGAACTGAAGGAAAATATGAAAAGATTTTCATTTTGGTTATCATTATAAAGCAAACTGAAAAGGTCTGATGTGGAATATATAGGATGTCTCAGTCACTCATGCAAGCACAAAGATTCAAGATTCACAAAGTCTTGGTAAAATCATTGCATTCTAAAAGATAAAAAGCTAAAATAACTTTATTCCAAAACAGAAATTTTGATTGTTCACATGCACAGCCTGGGTTGACCTTCTTCTTTGCAAAATTCACAGGCCATAGTGCCCCAAAGCTGGTGGTCATTCACACTAACAAAACTGGAGGCCCACAGCCATAAGAGTTTTACAGCTCCTTCAGTTTGTCCACTTTCAGATTAAATTCTGGGTTAAATTAAATTAATTAGATTAAATCTAGGATCTGCTTGCAAACTTGAACATTACCATGCTCCCCTCTTGAAACTCCCCCTTGTGACAAATGAGAAGTAATATTTTTGCAGATCTAGAATGAGAATAAAACCCAAAGATTTGGGTATGAATATGCACTGGGGAATCTTCAAACCCTGGAGTTAATCATTGTAGGGAGTCTGATAAGAGGTGCTAAATACAATGCACCTTGCTAGCTAAGCAATGGCATTCACACCCTGATATATGAACCGCACTCTACCTGGACAGTAAGCTGTGAGTCTCCTGAAGAAATCAATCAAAAGTTTGCAATCAGAGCCTGCTCAAGCATATGATTTTTCACTCTTCAAGAATACCCAAATCATGCTTTTGCATAACTGGCTCTTATTATATGCTATCTTTTGTCTCAGCCTGTCTCTGAGTGCCCTGTCTAGCAGGCTGAAGCTGGAATATGGACAAGTACAAGCAGTGAATGTTGAAAGTCACTCTTTGACCAGACCTAGAAGCAGTCTTTCCAGAGTAGGCTGGAAAATATAATCCTCCCCAGCCTGCAGGAATGTCTTCTCTTACCCATGACAAAAGCCCTTTAGCTGGTAGGCTTAACTGAGCAATCAGCATCATATATGAGGGCAAATTTCAGCCCTTTTAATGATATAGTGGCTATATCATGCTCACAAAAAAAAAAAAAAGAACATTTTGCTAACTCTTAATAATGTATTCACCAAATGGATATGTTTTGCCATTGATTGTCATTTTGTGTGCTATAATGCTTGTAAATTGTAGTACTAACTACAGAACTGAATACTCAGTTTATTTTGCGTCCTATGATAATGCCACTGAAAAAAATTTTTTTATAGTATCACAAAGAAATTAACAGCAAAAGAGATATAAGCCTTTCTACTATAGGTTGCACTGCAAAAAGCATCTTCCCTGAGATTGGACCTGCTACTAGTTCTGGCACTGGAACCCAGGGAGGTGGTGGAGTCACCATCCCTGGAGGTGTTTAAAAAACGAGTAGATGTAGCACTTGAGGCTATTGTCTAGTGGCTAGAGAGATGTTAGGATGAAGGTTGGACTTGATGATCCTGGTGGTCCTTTCCAACCATAATGATTCTAAGATTCTTATTCTTTATCTCTATAAGGATCCTTGCTCACACTTTAGAACAGGTTTTTCAAAATTCTTTATCTCTATAAGGATCCTTGCTCACACTTTAGAACAGGTTTTTCAAAATTACTTATATACGGATTGCTTTCAGAATTTTATGTAAAATAATGTTTGCTTAATATTTTAGTGCTGTTTTGGGAAAGTAAGCAGTATTTATGTTCATATCTGATTTACATGATCAGTAATAAGTTGGGAAATATTATTTTGAACTTATAAGCAATTTCCAGGGGAAATGCCAGTTTTCAGAGCTGATAGCTCTTCTGATAATACAACAATATTAAACTGCCATAGTTTAAAGAAGTGCAATTTTGTCACCTAAAACCAAGGGAAGCGGCCATCTCTTTTATGAAGAAATTATAAAGGTTATAAGATTCAGAACCTTTTAGAATAAGTGTGTGAAACTGCCTCTTAAAGTACTGCTTATTTATTTCTGCATTACCTATGCTCTAGATCTTTTTAACACACTGACGTGGGCTCATTTCGACATGTTTTAGACTTGGCTGCCACCTACTGGGGGTCTGGCCTTGTTTCTTTTTTTTAAGGTGGTCTGGCTGAGCTAGGGGTGCTGAGTTTGTGTTTTAACTTTATAAAGACGGTAATATAACGTGTGAGTACCTAAATGAATTTAGGCATGACTGACTTGAAAACAGAAAGTACACGTTGCTGCCTAGTGAAATACATTTAAAGGGAAATAAAAGGCATCCTCTCTGCTGCCTGTCACGTGTCAGGCTATAACTCCCTTAATTGGAAAAAAAAAGTTTATTCTATTGAATAACATCCCTCTGAGGCAATGCAAAACATCCCAAACCTCCTTTCTTTTTATCAGCATGAAGATGCTATATATAAGATCATATATTATTCAATACAATTTAGTTTAACATGTACAAAATCTCTGCATTGTAATGACACTGCAAGAACTTTACCCAACAAAAGAATCTACCAGCAGTTGTTGAAGACAGGCTACACTGTATTATAGAGAGCTACTGCTTTTTGGACAGTGGTACCCAAAGCATCAAGGAAGCTATCACATGGTCCCTTGCACAATCATGGCCATAATTACTGAGAAGAAATTCATTTTTTATTGTATGAAGCCAGTTACCATATATTGCTGCAGTTTGCACCCTTTTTGCATTCTGCTGTACGGTAGCAGAACTGGAAATCTTAAACCAGTTCCAAACCTAGGTAAATATTACTTGCTTTTAGCATTAAACCCAGCTATCTCAGCCAACAAACTCTAATTGGCTGCTCCCAGTCTTCAGAAGATAATAGACCAACTTGCCAGTATTAATGCCAGAAAAGCTACAATTTGTGTATCGAAGTTGATTGTGGTCAACTGTTTTAGTGAGCCTGTTTGAGTAAACTTTCACAGGACGACAGAACACCATCCTCAATGGAGAGGTGAGAATCAGGCTCTTAAACCATAGGCTTGGACTAACAGAGAGCCCAGTGAGTGTTCTTAGCATGTGAAGATAGACCTCAAAAAATGAAATAAATCTCAGATAAAGTCATTAATGATCTACTCAATGAAGAGAAAGGAAGAACTTCAGAACTATCTCTTGATTAATCAAGACTCAGCTAAATCACAAAATTTGAAAGTGCTTTACACTCTTGAGTGAAGATTACCTGAGCTAAGGTTCCAAGCACATAACTTCACTCCAGCAGCAGCCTGGCTCCACTGTAGGGGAAGACCTCTCTAATTAGGAGCTTCATCTAATCCTCCTTTTCATCAGTGTGGTGGGTGCCCACCAAGCATCTCTATCACTCCCCCTCCTCCACTGTGCAGGCAAGAAAAATACAATGAAAGGTTTATGGGTTGAAATAAGGACAGGGAAAGATCACTTAGCAATTAACATCATGGGCAAAAGAGACGCAACTTGGGGAAATCAATTTAATTTATTATCAATCAAATCAGAGTAGTATATTGATGAATAAAAAATAAAACACCTTCCCCTCACAGCTCCTTTCTTCCTGGGCTTAATGTGACTCCTAGTTTCTCTACCTCCCCCTGTCAGTGGGCTGCCATAGAATCTCTGCACCAGCGCCTGAAGCATCTCTTCCTTCTCCTTCTTCACAGACCTTGGTGTCTGCAGAGTTGTTTCTCTTACACATTTGCACTCCTGCCTACAGCTGTAATCCCTCTTGTGGAGTAACATTTTCCCCTTCTTAATATATTACCACAGAGGTGCTAACATCATCATTGGTGGGCTCAGCTTTGGTCGGGAGCAGGTCCATCTTGGAGCCAGCTGGCATTGACTCTACCAGACATAGGGAAAGCTTCTAGATAAACTCTTCAATTTAGAACCGGTTTTTATTAGATTTAGTAAACACAGAACTTCTTCTAAAGTAATACTGATAGTTAAATTGTAACTAGTAAGTAGTGTGCAATTGTTACATACCTCCTTCAAGTAGATTTACAGAGAGGGAGATGAGTTTTTTCCAGTTCCTAAGGAGCAAGAGTTAACTGTGTGTGTTTGGCTCAAAAGACAGATGAGACTTGACTCTATCACACATTATTTTGGCTTACAAGTGACAAGGTTCAGTAAAATTCTGATCACTTCTATTACCAGGAACAAAGTGAAACCACTTAGTAGAATCATGAACAGATACTCTCTGTATATGTGCCAGTGTGTTTAAGCTTCATATCTCTGGTACAGTCCAGCACTGCAGAATGTTTTCTGGGTATGAAAACAAATGCTAGGAGTCTGTTGAATTAAGTTAGTCTAGTCAGTTTTACTGATATTAAAAAAAAAAAATAAAAAAAATCCTTACACTACTCTTAGAATATAACATTTCGCTTCAGAATTAAGGACAGTGAACATTAGACAGCTCACGTTGGAGCAAAACTTAGAATTGAACACACTAATTGCCCCTCCTACTGTTCAGTTCAAATCTAACAAGCCTCAAGCTGTTAGTACATACTTTGTGAACAGATGAACACATCAGTCTGTGTCCTACCCTATGAGCAGACGGAGTGTACTATCATATGTAACTGAGGAAGTACGTTGAGAGTGTTACTGGCATGTCTTGCAACTAACACTGCAGGCACTGACCCACCAGGCGGAAATCTCTTCATTGGCACTGCACAGCCACGGTCTAGACAGAAAGCAGGATAGTTGTCTGGTCAAGGTGTGGGCCCTGAAGCAAAGCTGTCCTGCAGAAACCAAACTCGAAGTCCTGCCCTGAGCAGTGCAGATGTACCAGGTAACTGAGAGCCAGCTTGTTCTCTGTCTTGCTAAGGGGAGTGGGCCACTTAGAAGTGAGCTTTTTCTACTCTGTAGTTCCAGTTCTTCCTGTCTTTTTCACTTTTGTCCTCTCCCTCCATCTATCTTCTTCCTAACATTCACTTCAGAACCAGTAGTCCTGGGACCAAGCTGAATATTCATTACTTCAGTCACCAGTCTTTGCAGCATGTTACTAGGACTCCCCTTTCAAGGGTACTATAATACCATATCAGTTCCCTTCAGCAGTCTTCCTCTATAGTGTTTGTCATGTATCCTGAGATACATTTTTATCTGCTAGGCAAAGGTGACATACATTAACTACATCTCCCTAGTGCAATGTCACATAGCCAGGTTGCATTACGCTGCCAAGTAATTCCTAAAAAATAAAAAAAAAAGGTAGCAGTAAGAGTTGGCAACTTATTTAGAAGTTGCTATAACTTCTTTTTACACTCAGAAGGTACAGATGCAGATTTATTCCAGAGATAGATAATGTATCATCAGATTTTATCTTACCATTGAATTTACAATTGTAATCATATTTAAGCAGATGTCCTCTATCGCATGCCTGGTTTGTTGGTTTTGTTTTTATTAAATACACCTGTATTAAAACGTAAAGTCTACTCCTCCATGGAATTGTTCATATGCTCATATGTAAAACGGCACTAGCAGTATCATTAGAACTGCCATTAATTATTTATATTCTCCACTTAGTGAGTGATTTAAGTGTTAAATTTATTTTTAAAAGACCTTTTTTTTTTGGTATTATTTGCAGATAGTGTTTTCCATACTAAAGACATGTCCACACCGCAGTTTAGAGCAGAAATTGCTATGCTAGTTTCAGACAACTTAGCCGCAGTAGCACAGAGTAACTGCTAAGGTAATCCAACTTTTAGGGTACTATTAAAATAGCCTGATATTGTAACTGTGTTTAAAAGCCTCCTATAGAGAGACATGCCTCGTGAGTTGTGATGCTAGTCACATTCAGGGACATAGCTGTGCCTGCTACAAATTAAAACAGCTAGCAACCTAGGAGTGTAAACAACCTTTAATTCTATTAATTTCTTACTTTATAAATTCTTTTTTATATTTGAGGAAACATCATCTGAAATTATCATAGACCTTCTCTTCCAGTGTCAGTTTGTGGCTCTTCTCTGCTTACCTATTGTGTGCACAGTAAATTATCTTGTAGTCAGTCAGCTAACCAATCTGAGAAATGGGGATATTTTTAGTAAAAGTAGGCAGAAAGTAGTTGATTATTTTCACCTTTTCAGTCTTTGATTAAAGACAATGTGCTTAGAGGGGAAAGTCAACAATCGTTCCTAAACATATACAAGCATTTAATTGTAGTAATTAATTTATCTATACAAGTCAGTGCACTTTTAAAAAGCTTTTTTACTGAGAATGAACGCCTCATCAGTCTTAAATATAACAGCCTGAAAGAACAAGTGAAGTCAGTAGAATAACAAACAGTACCACAGAAACCTCAGGCACTTGCAGGAAACAAAAAGATATTTCCAACTCTGTGCAGAGCAAAATTATGCAGAATTTGACAAATAAATGCAGCAGAAGGAACATCAACTGATAGAGCCACAAAAATGAAGTACATCATTGTATACATCACTGTGTAAAAGAAATAAAAGAGCAGAGAATGCTTGAGCTGTAATTACAGAAATGATTTTGTAGAAGAGTTTGAAGAATGCAGTAGTTATGGATCTTATTTTTATAAATGTCATATTCCCCATCAGTTTATCTGTTTGCTACAAATGAGTATGGCTGTCAGAATGTGAGTCAAAGGCAGCAGCTAATGGAAAACAAACATCCAGAAAAAGGCAGTAAAGACAGATAAGCAGGAAAGACAGATAAACGGCTTCAAAAGAATTAATGTTACAATGGCTGTGCCATTTAGTTGGGAAGTGTAGACAAGCCTCTGCTCTCTCCAAGCTTGCAAGGTTCACCTTTCCCAAAGATGGAACCTAAATACTGGAGGGAAGCAAACTTGCAGGATACAAGTCTCAGGAAAGAGGAAAAGTGATCAGTTTATAGGTTATCATCAGGTGACCCCAATCTGGAAATGTCACATAGAGAAGGCATTCTGCCAGCAAGAAGATCTACTTTTTACAAGACGATGTGGAAAGAAAATAAGGTATTGAACAGATATCTTGGAAGGACACTCTGGGAGAGACTGAGGGAACAAATCTGTACAGGAAGGACTATCTTGAGCAGGAACAGATTTCTTCCCATTTAAAAGAGGTCTCTTTTGAGTGATTTTAATTAACAATCTGATCATAGCCTTCTTAACAGAGATGGCAGATAGGTACAAATATCCTGTAAATGTGGATCAGCATAAAAAGGTGCTACATTTGTTATATCTCACATTCAAGTTGTTGAACTACAGAATTTCACCTAGAAAATAATGTAACCACATCTCAAATACACCCAGGAGAGACCAAAAGGGTCTAAGACATAGCTTGGCAATGAAGGTACTCTCTCACAAACAACTCTGTTTCAGCAGGATTTACCGTACAGCTTACATCTTTTCTCTTTCCTCACATGAAAAAAAGAGAGAATTGCAGGCAACAAAAAGACAATGGAAATGAGCTAAAAAATACAAAATGAGTGCTTTATTACCTAGCTGTATGTTTCCTATAGCTCCTCAATGCCAGCAAACTCTTTGATATTCACTTTTAGTCACGTGTGACAGGCAATGCCCATGACATTATTTAGATAATTGTATCAATTTTCCTCACATAATCAGAAATGCAGTGATACAGAAAAAACATATTCGAGACCATAACATACATGTGAATCACGTATGTAGTGTAGCCATTTTTAGTTCTTATATTAATATAAAGCAACATGCATTTCTGAGAGAGGCAGAATCGTTCAAGGTCATCTAGAAGACAATTCCAGGTTCTTCAGGCTTTTTCAGAAAATTATATCTAAAATGTTTAGGAACACCTAAATAAGATCTTAACTTACAACTCTTTGTTTCTTTCTTTCCATAAATAAGAATTTTAGCAAAGTGAATTTTAGGCTATTTTCTTAAACTTTTTCTATGAAAGAGAATGCTTGAGTTATTTTAGTTTGCAGCACTGTAGATACTCATGTATAATTGTAGTCTTATTTTTCTTCCTGTTTATATGAGAGTTGTTAATATTTATAACATCTGTTGTAAATACCCAGGGAAATTCTTAGGATTCCCTGAGGAGAAAAAGGAAAATATTGTCTTTCCTGCAAGAGGCAGAATGGCTACTGCAGACAGCTGGGTAAAATTATTCCCACAGTCTTCTGAAGAACAGCCAGTCCCAAGATGAGTCCTATCACCTGATCCAAATATAACATAGTTCCTTGTTGAGCGGCTTACTTCAGATTTCCCTCAACAATGCAGAAATTCAGGATTTCTAAGTGTGAAGTCTAGACTTCATTGATAATAACTTGGTCCTTTTCTTAATTTTTTGGTGCCATAGTCTTTCCCAGTACAATGAAAAGATTCATATGTTGAGGTTTTAATTCTTTTATGTCATGAAAGTTTAAGGACAGATCTGATAGTCTCTGTCATTGAAGGCTACATTTTCTGAAACAGTATGCTAGAAGGTAATAAATGTGCTTGACAAGAACAAGAAAGGTCTCCCTAGTGCACAAATTCACATTCATGTGAAGCTGCAGAGCTAACACTGTTGATGGTGGAGCTCTGGATAATAGCGATGATGTAGATGTAGCACATTAACCTAAGCAAATAGATGTTTTACAGAACTCTGAATGTACCTTTGAAGAGAATCAAGACCTACTAGGCTCATATAAGTCAGATGAGGTGCAGCAGGACTTTTATATGGTTTTGCTATACACAACAGTAGGGAAGACGCTCCAGCTGGGAAAAAAAATTAAAAATATCAATGCAAGAAGTAGCAGCCTTATCTTTTATATTCCAGTCAGGCTGGGGGATGATGATGAATGACAGAATAGATTAAATGTTTTCAGTTATTTCACTGTGACTACGGGCAGGTGTCTAGAGCTTTCACTTTACTTGTTCTACTGGATCTGTGCTGTACATAAACCATAATACTAAAGCTGATATAGAGGTAATTAACAAGCAATGAAATCATTAGACAGAGCTAAAAATTATAAAGAAATAAAAAAATAAGGGCACACAATTTAGCTTGGCCTGGTACCAAAACTTCACACAAGTATTGCATTAATAAAGGAGTACTGAAAATTCAGCAATGAATATAGAAAATATACAAAAGAAAAGTAAGTAGAGAAGAATAACCATTCCCTCTCTTATGTCAGAAAAGATGCAGATACAGCACTTACTAAATTGCCAATGAGAAAACCAACCATTGAACAGGTGTTTTTCTTTTTTGTTAGAGAATAGATGTCTGATGTAATGGCCTGAGAACTAGAAAACGGGACATGTAAAACTGAGTGAGAAAAAAGAGGATGATTCTGCTCAAATTTAGAATACGGCAAAACAAACTGAAATCTATAAAATTATGCAGTATAAAACAGGTTGTAAAGAAGTTGTTAACCAATTACCAAAGCAAAAGAAAACAGACATTAATGTAGAAACATATTTAATGTAAATAATCTGCAGTTTGTAGTTTTATGGTATCTTGACAAATATGACCTTGTTCTCTAGAATAGTTTCCATCAGTTGAAATACTTCCTGTATGTATTATTTATATATTGTTTCTGAAAGGTTTTTTTATTATTTTCTTGTTTGGGATTTTAAACCATGCTTGAATTTCTGGAACTTACTAATATCAATCACCAACTAGGTTTTCCTTTTCAACAGAGTTAGTATTACAACATTGGAGACTTTTTCCTCCCCTTTATATTCTGCAAAATAGTTGGTCCTGAATACTTTCTGGTTTAAGTTTCTGTAATTATACTGTGAAATTGTTACAAATATATTCTTTGCATAGAAATTTTCATGTATCCAGGCTGAAAGCAGCACAAAAGAATTTGCTATAAAGCCTTGGGAGAAGAGGATGCAAACATCCCTGGTCATGGAAGAGTTAACCAGACTCCAAAACAATTAAACAATTAGTGAGTTCGTTACACCAGGAGAGTTGTCCAATTGAAGATAGGTGCCAGGCATGAGGGCTTTGGGAGTAAGCAAAGTTCTAAGTCCCCTTAGAAGATAGGAGTGATGAGGAAAGATGAGAAGGTTTTGTTTATTGCTGTTGTTGTTATTAACAGTAAGGTTACAGCAGACTGCAGGAGTGGTAATAACGTTTGTGCTAGTGATAAAGCTGTACAGAGAGGCATTTCTGACAAGGTGTGTTTCCTGGATGTAGTTCAGAGAAAATATAAAGCCTATGGGAGGATATGTCTTGCCAGTGAGAGCACCTCTGTGTTTTATCCTGTACTAAATACTGAGGAAAATTTTATATAAAAGTCTCCTTGATGGCTCTGAGGAGAGTGAGATGAAGTTATTCAACTCCAAATCCAAGGCTGAAGATGTGGTGTCAAACTTTGGACTTTTTACATGCGAAAACCTACAATGGCAGAAGTCAGCTATGGCTCAACTGGCTTCAAAGGGAGGAAAACTGTTGTTGAAGAGTGCCTGCTAAGGAAAAGGTTTGGACTTATGGTGTCCAGCTATCACGAGACGTACCTTATGGTGAGTTGTCTTTCCACAAATCTTGATGTGTCAGTTTTCAAAATGACTTTAACTTACATGTTGGTTTTGCTTTTTTAATATTACAAGAATTATACTGAAGGCTGCCAAGACACT
>VZZY01004617.1:28564-118624 GCA_013400335.1 Eurystomus gularis | reverse complement strand
AGTGCAGTACCTCGACTTACATTAGTGTCATAATGCAGACACTGAAGTTTCCACTCACATTTTTCCACACCTATCTCTAAGTTATACAGAAAGAAGAAACTACTAAAATATTGAAATGAGAAAAGGCTGCTAGTTTTAAACAAGAAGGAAAGTTAGTTGCAGAAGTGTAACTTTCCACTAGAGATTTTTGAAATGAAACTAATTCATCTGAAGTTCTAAATACATGAAGGTTTGAAGTGAAGTAGCACCAATAGTCTCATACAGTACTCAGAGAGTTCATTTCTCTGTCTCTATGAAAGGATCTTTTGTACATACTCATCCAGAATTTTTATTAAGAGGCTGACTGCAATTTATGCAAGAAACCATTTAGGGTAAACACATTTTGACTGTCGATCTCATTGAGTGGCTACCAGACAACGAGGACTGAAGTTAAATGCCTTTTCTCCATCCTCTTTGAAGAAAAAAAGCCAGCAGTTTACCAGCTTTTAATTTCTCATCTTCCTTCCATCTCTCAAGTGTTTCATAGACAACACCAACAAACTGTGAAGAATAAGACAGTCTTACTATATATTAAAAAAAAAAAATAGTACAAACTCTTCAAATAATTAAAAAATGTCAAGCTATGTAAATTTATTATATTTTCCATGATTGCTGCATGAGGAAAACCAAAAGAATCCCTCTGTTGAACAGCATTCAGTGAAGGAAAATGTGCAGCAATTAACAGAAAGGTAGCCCAAGGTAAACAGGGATGAGAAAATCTTGTGGTTCCAGAGACAGAGAAGAAAATTCAGCTTCAGGGTTAGCTTCATTGGGAAAATATTCCACGAGAATAATTTTTAAAGTGTAACTTTCCACTAGAGATTTTTTAAACAAAACAAATCCATCTGAAGTTCCAAATACATGCAGGTTTGAAGTGAAGCAGTGCCAATAGTCTCATACAGTACTCAGAGGGGTTCATTTTGAGTGAAAAATTTGCCAAAACTTCTTTTCAATTTTCCCTCAAACTCTCAGTTTCATACTAAGCCTCATGGAAGGGGAAGAGGAAAAAGGCAAAAACAGGACTTACAAAAATTTCTGCTGTGTTTTTTCAAGAGTCTCTCCTCAGAGTAGGTGGGATTCATTTTGGCAAACTTACTACAGCCTGGAGGTGCCTACCTCTGAGCTATTCTAGGTTCCCTGTGTGATCCATGGAGAAAAGTAGGCTCTTTTAAGGTGTGACTCATGTAATCTATTTCGAACACCTACTCTCAGATAAGATGTCCATATAGGAGCCAAGGGTGTCTGGCTGAGAAGTATATGTCTACACTTGGCCAGATGAATCTTATCCAGTATGGTTATGCTGCAGACTGCCAAGAAACAAGATAAATTTAGCTGTATAGAGCTCTGTGCTGTCACAGCAGAGTTTTTAAAAGTGAGCTCAGGTATTTCTTACTCTGCAATGTAGTTTTCCATAAGGCAGTGTCCACCTGAGATATCAGAGCTTAGGTGTTTCAGGTTCTTGTTTTCCATGGCTGGAATCCCTAGCTGGGCATCATGGTACCTAACCATCACACAGTCAGGAAACTCTGGAAACCACCTTGTGTGCAGTGTGAGACCAGGGAAACCAGGGGAAAAACATAGGAAACTATATATGTATGGTGAAGAATTAGGAACTCCTAGCCATTAGGAGTTAGGGAATGATATGAGTTCTGTACTGGTGAAAATGCTGCTGGGGTCTGAGTCCAGTTGTGCTGATGTTTTAAATGCCTCTGAGATCTTTCCAGCACAGTCAGAGGTCTGGACATGCTGCCTGTCACTAGAAATGAAGAAGATCAATCTTTTTATTTTTCCAAAGAGAAGGTTAGCACATTACTTTATCGTGGTTTAAGAGTTGCTACACAGCAACATTTCTGATACGGGATGACAATTTAATCTAGTGAATGAAAGTGCAATGCTACTCCCTCTCTGAAGTAAAACCAGATTAATTCAGGCTACAAATAGGAGCATATTTTTTACAGCAAGGCTAAATAACTGCTAGAATAACTTTATCTAGGAGTTTTATAGATTCTTTTTTCCCTAAAAATCCTTTTAAATCTAGATATGATACAGCACAATGACCTCTTACTGCTTTAATGAAGGAATTAAACAATGAAATGTTATGACCTATGATGTGAGGCTCTGAAGATATGCCTTCTGCCTAAAAAGCTGTTTAATGGGCCAAAGGCAGCATTGGATCCCAACGTCTGGGAAATCTGCATTTCAGAAAGGGCTGTGCAGCCTTTCCCATTTCCAATGCAATCACTGTCAATCACCTGGTCCTATCTTCCTCACATTCTCTTCCTTTAATAAGGTTTTTGATCTGAAAATGTGCTCAGTGAACTAGCTCTCTGTGAGCTGGACTCATTATATAGAAAGATAGATAAGGGAGCTGTAGAAGCAGAGAGTGCTGGAGTTGAAGGTCATGACTGCGAGGTATGTCATAGGTAGTTCTATGTCCTGGGCTTAGGTTTGAGGTATTTTACTACTAATTCTCTGCTGGAATTTTTTTACTGTTATATTCCAGAATACCTTTGGTAGGCCAAATATAAATATCTCATTTAATTTTGGCAGAATAAAATGAATACCTCTAACTCCAGCCAACAAATGTAGGTCCCTGAGTTAGGACTTTAGTCTGTCTTTGCTTCTTATAGTGGAAGAAATTTGAATTCTTGTTTTGCACTGTTCTCTTGAGGATGCTCTGTTGATACCTAAATTACAGGATATGAATTTTTGCCTAAACTTTTTTATTAAATGATAGGTACATCTCTCACTGCCCCCACTCACCTTCCAAAGCTGACCTCTGTGCTTACTTCAGTGCCAGTGCTAATGTGAATTTGTCTCTCTTTCACTCTTTCTTGCTCAGACTTTATCAAGGCTGAGTATGATCGTGGCCACACCTGAATTTCTCATCCCATCAGTTAAATATGTTTCTCCTTTGAATATTTTTGTCTTAAGCAGAACTACAGTGTTTCTGTCAAAAAGCACAGAATTACAATTCCATGCAGTCCACTTTGTTTTGTAGGTGTTCCTGTTCAGGGTATGTTCTCCTCTCTTCTCTGGTCAAAGCATACAGGGCACACATCTGGGATGAACTGTGAAAGATTCCTATAATGTGTTCCCCTGTCTTTACCAAGAAGCTAAAAAATGGAATACATCTTGGAAGATGTATTGCAGCTGAAGGGGGCAGCCCGTAGAGAAACGTGGAAGCACTGATCGTATGAACTAGCTTCTGAAACTGAAATTTATTTTAGAGTGGAAACATCTTTTGTTTTTTGCACAATTGGATTTTCTACTCTGTAATTAAATAAAAGCAGCTTCACAGAAAGCAGAAGCAGCTTAAAGAAATGATATATTTTATAGAAGAAAAAACTGTCATAGTTAAGATTTAAATTTTTTCACTAATCCCATCCATTTCTTTTTTATAGAATGGCAGTATCGGTCATCCAATTCTGCAGCAGAACTCTGATCTTCACGACTGAGGGGGTTTGAAAAACATCTCATCTGGAAATCTTTTGTATAAAGGCTTTCAGATGACACTGCATCTTACAGCTGTGTCTTCAGGAAGGACCGCTTCCACACAGGAGTGAAGGTACTGCTCTTTCTCTTCCTTTTCCCTTCCTGGCCCACTCCCTCTGCATGTTCCTGGTTGTCTTGGTCTGGTCCAGTCTATCACACCTTCTGGCTGCTTGAGGGCAAGCCAAGATTTCAGTTCACTTCCTGCCTGCTTCTACTCAGGAGAAAGAAGGTGGATAAATTCTTAACTAAGATCATTTTCTTATAGTTTCTGTTCCTAAGGGTCCTCTTTTTCGTTGCCAAAATGCCTTTTGATCTACCTCTCCCAGTCAAAACATTCATGAAATGTGCATGACCCCTCACAATGCTCTTACTCCTTCCTGTCGGCTGTTGAAAAGACAGCGATGCTGATGACCAAAATCTGCTGTGATGTTGGTATAGTATGAGTAACACTAGAACTTGGGCTTCGGAGTGGTTTTCTGGTAGAGAAGGGCTTACATTTCTACACTTCATGTGTATAATATTGACAAATTATATAAAATAATGATGTGCAACTGAGAATAAACTTAGAAGATGCATGTGATCCTTGTATAATCATAGATAGGAATTTCATAGGGGATATGCATGAAGCAAGAGGATAGACTTAAGGCTCCCACTCTGTTAAGAAAGCAGTTAAACTTCCCAGAGCCTGTAGGTTTAAAACTCTTGAATCAAACGTACACTGTACATTTTACACTGTACTAAAAAAGTGTGATGGCTACACATTAACTTTGGAAAGTGATTCAAATTGCACCATTAAATGCCATCTTTGCATTTAGATTTGTTACTATTTGTTGCTCTATCAAAACATAACTGCATTTTTACTCCTGCTTGCTTTATAGAACCAGTTCAAATTTAGGAGAGGAGCTTAGTTTGTCTGTTTAGCTTGTGTGTTATTAGCAAACATAGCTAATAACACAGAAGTCATCTGCCCTAAGTTTGATGTCTAAACCTAAGTCGGTTCCACTCCATGAAGTGAATAGGCAGCTCCAGAAGGTGATGGCTCTCATGCTAAGGCAACTCCAGAAGGTGATGGCTCTTATGCTAAGTCAGCTCAGATAAGGGAGATTAATTGCTCTTTACAGGTGCTTTTTTCGGTTATCAGCTAGAAAAAAAGGACTAGCCTAGGCTTAGATCTTTCTTTGTTTCTTTATTGGTCTTTGTTAGGCACCTCAAGTAAAATGGATAAACCCATATTTTGTCATGGATCAATGGAACAGCTTTCAGGTCATGTTAATTTTTATAAGATAAGGTTAATTTGTACCACTGCAACTCTTTGTGGTAATATGCTTGTTTTGCAAAAGAAGTAGTTCAGGGGAGGGAAAGAAAAGGAATAAAACCTTGAAGTGACCTAATGCAGTGTTTCCTGGTTTGTCTGGCTATACCTCACAGTAGCAGTAGCAGGCCTTTAGATACAGAGAAGGGTCCAGCAGTGGATCATCAATATGCTCAGGGGCCAAAAGCACCTGAACTACAGTGAGAGGCTGAGGGAATTGGTGACGAAGTCAAAGGGTGGATATAGTATATGGTAGTGTATACCTAATTAAAGAACAGTTACAGAGGTGAGAGAACCAAAGTCATCTTGGTGACAGTAATAATATGGCAAGAGAAAAATGGCCACAGTGAGGCTTGGGGGGCTCAGACTAGATGTGAAGAGAAGCCATGTCACTGGGAGGGTGCTGCAGCACTACAACAGGTTCCCCAGAGTGGCGGTGCAATCTCTGCCCTTTGAAGTGTTCAAGACTGAGCTAGACAAAGCCATGGCAGAGCTGATCTGCTGCTGGCAGCACTCCTGCTTTGGCCAGAAGGCTGGTCTTGGTGACCATCGGAGATGCCTTCCAACCAGAATCCCTATGACTTTCTTCTCTTTAAGGAAACCAATACCTTCCTATGCAGATCTATCCTCCAAATCTGGATTCTGACCCTAGTCTCCTGTTCTCAACCCTGCTGCGCATCTAACCCCACGAACTGCAGGGAGGTGGTTGCAGCAGATCCTGCTAAAGCAGCTGTGCGTTATGGGGGCATGCTGCTGCTGTTCCAGCTCGACAGCCAGTTACAAATTGTTCCTAATATCAGTATATCATTCCACTGAGACCTATGTTCAAATCCCTATGCTCAATACCAATAGAACTGTGGAATCATAGAATGTTTTGGGTTGAAAGAGACCTTTAAAATCACATAGTTCCCAACTAGGAACTTCCATAGGCAGGGACACCTCTGACTAGACCACGTGATTTCCCATATGTAATGTGGGTACGCTTTAATGATTGACCTATTGTCTCTTCTGGGGAAAAATCAGAAAGAAACAGCAAATGCTTTCTTAGCTTTAGATACAAACCGTGATTACAGAATCTTAGTTTCCTGTTGGGATGCTGGAATTCTAGTTCCAGTACCCCTTTTAAAAAATAACCTGCTTTGCAAGCCTGGCCACTTTGAAACAGTAACTGCTTACAAACTTGGAGAATTTGAGGGAAAAATTAGTGAAAAGTGAGAAATAAGGAACTGGAAAGTGCTATTTTAGCATTGCACTTCAACATGAAAGGGCATCTTAAAATCTTTCATAGCTTGCATTAAGTCATCTTGATATTTTCTTCTGTCTCATTAATCCCAATCTGGTTTAGATGATATAAACAAATGCCACTTCTTTTGAACGTTATCACTTTAATTCCTCTTCACCTTGAGTTCACTTCAGGAAATGATATTTTTTCCTGTTGAAAAGATTGTAAAATGAGCACAGCTTTTTCATAGTAGAATCAAATTATTTATTTATTTTGTGATATTAGTGGTATAATTTCTCTTCATTTCCAGGCTAAGCATAGTAAAACGTGTATTTTTAAATACCAATTTAATACAGCTTGAAGGATTGGAGAACTTTACTGAAAGAACTCTTGAGTCTTTTTCTGCAATAGTCCATCAACTTTGTAGACTGTTCTGGTTCTTTGCCCTCAGACAAGTTATTTTATATTTGATTGTTTTTAAACTGCATTTTTTATTTTATTGATCTATCTAGTGACTATACCACTTGCAGATCCCTAGCATTCTGCTGTGGTACTGAATATTCTGCTTTGTTTTCAGCAAATAAAACCAGTAAAAATTTATGTACCTTAAAGGCAAATAGGAATCTTACATTGTCTGTGTGTGCACAAAAGCCACAAGAATACTGGAAGTTTTCCTCTTCAATTCCTTTTTCTGAGCTTTGTCAATACAGTCTCACAGTAATCTGTCTCTGTCACACATAGTTTCTTACTTCATTTTGTAGTGATCCCCCTTGTATGGGATAATTCAGGCTCCAGAAAGAGACAAAGAGAAGCAGAGGTGTGACCTTTTTCCTTTTAAAATGCCTGAAAGGATGTATTGGAGGATGGTGAAGGCAGCCAGAGCCTTCTCTGGATGACACCAGGCTGGGGGACCTGTTGTCAGGCTGGAGGAGAGGACTGCCATTCAGGGGCACTCTGGCAGGCTGGCCAAAATGGCAAAGTCTAGCATGTGGAACAGGATAACCCATATGGCAGTAGAGGCTGGGGCAGCTTTTCAGAGGGAAACTGTGAGTCCTCATGGACAGCACAGTAGTGTCCCTGGTGGCCATGGATGCCACCACAAACTGGTATTAGTAAGTGGCTCATGAGGCTTCGTTCGGAGTACTATGTATGTGGGTGCTCAAAACCAGCTGGAGGTACATTCCAGATAGCTCCATAAAATCCATGCTTTAATGCAGCAGCATGGATATGAGCGATACCTGTTATGTGTGCAGAATGGCATCTGCTGGGGCATGCTAATAAACTGAAGGAACTCTTAGTGGTCAATATAGAAGAATAACAAAGCAGGTAAGACAGCAAGCTATGAAAGTTGGGTAGAAATGTTAGGTTCTAGTTGTTTTGGTGTCTAAAGCAGATTTTTGTGAGCAGCCTGTCTCCGACAGCTCACAGATGTAAGGGGTGATGCAGTCAGGAGATTTCTTTTAAAAGGGGAGGGAGTACTGGAGACATGAAGTGCTAGCAGGCAATTGAGATCTGGGTTTCAGATCAGGCAGATTTCCCCTAGAGGTCTTGATTTTTCTCTGTAAACTACAGATGGTGTGTAGGACAACAGCTTCTAAATGGGGTGTCACCTCTATGTTAAAAAAGCTAGACAAGATGAATCTGGGTCAGTTATGGGCTGAGTTTTGTCAGTAATATTGCAATCAGGATTAAAGCTCCAGAGAGTTTACATTTGCATTTCACTCTGTTCTCAACTGCACCCTTTTGGCACAGCCTGGATTTCCATCTGACTCACCACTACACTTTTAAATGTCAGTCCCCGACTTTTAAATCACATCCCTAACTCTTAAGCAAGGAAATGAATTTATTTTAAAGAATTAAGCTTCAAATTTAGTCTTTCCCTCCTCTTAAAACTGTAATGCAGCAGTCTGAGAAAGACTAGATTTGTACCAGTTGATTGTGGCAAGTTCATAGTGTGTATGTGCTGAAGAGGACATCAGCAGGAGTAGCAAAGGTTATTAATCAGACACACAAGATGAAGCCAGATTTGTGTATGAAAATAAGCTGACTATGTGAGGATATCTACTTGAGCTATCAGCCACATCAGAGGTTGAAGATTGTCATTTCAGAGCCATGTCCTTACCTGTCTCTAACGTTCTGACAGAGCTGCAGTAAGATCCTGTCTTGCTTGTCACTTGCTGCTGTTTTGTACTTTGTACTGGGGTTACCTGTCCCGTTTCCCATGGCGCGGACAGTCAGCTAGTGCTAGGGCCACATGAGTGGTGGAAGGCCATGTTTCTGAAGGGCTCATGTCTGCCAATGCAGAGCTGCTGGTCTGTTGGCAGGTCATGGGAGATTTGGCACCTTGAGCTGTTCTAAGTGCATTTGGGCTGTGGCTGAGCTGCCTACTGTCCTGAACACTGTCTGGGACTCCTGGGAGATCTGACAGATCTTACATCCTCTCGTATGGAGTGATGGTGCACTAGGAGTTGTAATCACTCCTGCAGCCAAAATGTGGATGTAGGCAGAGCTAAACAAAGGAAGACCAGCACCCCAGCTGTGTCATGACTGGGCTGTCCCGTTCCTCTCAGCCTGCATAACAGAGCTGTCCTTTCTTCCCCCACTTTTATTTTAGTGTCAGCAGGGTTCAGATTTAAAAGAAATGGAGAAGCACCCCAGTGTGCTCTACCCAAACTTGGGTAGGCACTGTCTGGACTGCAAGTTGTCATGATCTTCACTGAAGTCTTTCAGAATTAGTTGGTTTGGTGTGCTTGTACCCCCTGCAGTTCTGATACCTGCTGTGTTATGAGTGTCTAAGAACCCTAGCTTTCTTTGGAAAATTATTAACTACTACTGAATTGTGATGAAACTCTTGAAACCATGACCCAGCTACATGTGTTATCTGCCAAACTGGAAGATGATGACGGATCACTCATAAAATGTGTTCTGTTTCTCTCAATATTTAAAAATGAAATGCGGATTATTCTGCACTGAGCATCTGAGACAAGAAACAACTTATTGAGTGCTGAAACATGTGTTGTTATTCTCAAAGCAACAAGTCTGTCCAGATCCTCTGCCTTAGAGTGCAAATGATTGTACTAGGCATATGTACCAAGGGGAGGGGGGGATTTTCTAGATCTGTTGTACACATTAGAATCAATCATACAGGAAAACAAGTTACAGTGTCTCTGTGACCTTCCTGCTCCTCTGTGCTGAGGGCTGTGGCACAACTGGTAGAAGCAGAGCCAATAGGGATGGTGGTATAACACACCATCTTGCAACAGAGTACCCCCCATGGGAATGGGGATCATCAGGGAGCTCAGCCTTGGGAGCCCAAGGAGTTACATGTGTTGTCTTTGGGGCATACTGGTAGGAATGTTTTCTGAACAGATAAGGATGGAAGCATAGCTGGTTCCTGGTGTGGAATGGCTTTTCTCTCTCTTTTCCCACAATATGTAAAGGTGTCCACCTGATGAAGAGGGGCAGGGAACTCTGAAGGCTGCCCAGGTTGGAAGGACTCTCTCTGGTCCCATCTGAGTGTCTCACTTGTACATTGAGATCAGTGTTGTCTGGCCAGCATTCTGGGGTTGTACGTGGCATCTACAGAGAATTCAGGTGAGGTCTAAGTGAGGGTCACCGTGGGTGCTGTATAGTTGATCACACTGTGGCTGGTCCTGACTCAGTGCCTGAAGGTATACAGTGTGGTTTCCAGCAAGGTGCACCTGCCTGCAACACTCTGCAGGAAAGCCTTTGGGTCATGCACTTCTGGCCAAGGAGCAGCATCGACTGATGTGGGGCTTGGTGTGGCACAGCAGTGGGTTTAGGTATCTTTTGCAAGACCCAATTAAGAGTACAATTCTCCACATCCTGCGGGACTACAGCCTGGAAAATAGAAAACACCTGTCAAACTCCATTTTGTATTACATATTCATAACTTGTTAGATCAGGTCCCTCTCTGTCACAGTAATGACCTTTGCGTGTTGTACATCTATTGTTCTTTGCTGCACAGAGTCAGCACTGCCAGCTGCTATAGTCTCTAGTGCAGCTGTAGCTGCAGGAGGTTTTGTTTCAGCCCCACAAGTAAAGAAGGACCTGACTGTGAAGCGTAAAAGGATGTGTGTTTGCTGGCCTTGCTGTGTAGTCTGAGTAGTCATGGAATAGCACTGTAGAATGTGTTCTGCCAGGGAGGGTTGCCACAATAGTTGCATTTTGCCAAGAAGTGGAATGCAGCTGAGCACACTTCTGTTAACTCAGGAAAGCCTTGTGAAAATATCTGCTGCATTTTAGCAAAATTTACAGCCTCTAAAATAGCTAGCTTTCTGGAGCCTCAGAGGCTTAGAGTGGTAAAGTCATTGGAACAACTGCTAATGAGTTAATTACAGTGGATTCATTAGTTAAAATTGCTGCCAGAGACTTGAATGTTGCAGATAACTCTGTCTACTGGCAAGTGGCTTACGCTACTGGGCAGACCTTTGCCTGATTTATGACTCTCCCACAATCAGATGGAGTTGTTGCTTGGTTATCCTGAAATTTAATTCTGGTTTTATTTATTTATAGAAATTAACTTCTGGTTCTGAAGACTTCATATGCACTGAGAGTGCACTGTTAACCACTATCACAGACAGCTATTCTGTGATTCTTGTTTGAAAGGTGGCTTCCTGCATGGCAGCTCTTCCTCTGAAATATAGACAGCTATTCATCAACCATGGATTCTGAGGCATTGAGAGGCTTCCGAAGAAAAATGAACCTAATCCATATCCTCTGAGGGTCATTTTGTGTGAAATAACAAGGATTTTGCCAACAGAAGAAAAATTTTATTGTGTAAATCAATAGTTGAACTCCTTCTTTGTGGGCACCTACTTCATACTTAAAATGGATATTTAGAAGTGATGCCTCTTGGCTTTTTGTAGAAAATTACAGAGATTGATCAGAAAATAAAAGTGTTTACTCTGGTCCCTTTCTTCTAAATAGCAAATGTACAATCAACCCCCCTAAAACCACTAAAAGCAATTCAGAGGCCAGGTTTCAACTTTACCTCAAGTATTTTTCTTCAGCAAAAATTGAAGCTGTGGTGTTGAGCCCTTTGGAGGCATCCTCAGGTTTCCCAGACTCCTCCAGTAAAGGATTTAGCTCTTGTGCCAAGTTTTGTTTAAATACTTTCGATTAACTTTTTTATTAAGCTCAATGAATATCTTATTTCCACCTTGGCTCAGCAACAATAACATTTCAATTTCTTTCCTGTCCAGACTGGTGTACCCTTGACCTGAGGGTTTAATCATTATTCAGGGTCTCACAAGCTTTTTTATTAGGATACAGAATCTGCTTTTTCTTCACTACATATCTGTTATTTCAAACAGCTACAAAATCCCATTTCCCTGAACAGAGTAGAGTCTAGTTTTGCTCCAGCCTGCACTACATTGTCACGGATTAGGACTGGGCCGACCACTAGATGAATGACAGATGCTCTCTATTAACCCCTCTCCCTTCCCAAAGGGGAAGAGGAACGGAACAGGGAGAGAGACTTATGTGGAAAAAGTGGAAAAGAAAACTAAAACAGCTTCAATGACAATCATCATAATAAAATGAAATATATAAAAATATATACAAAACCAGTACTGAACCCAACCCCCAGNGGGTCACCTGTCCTGGCTGCTCCTCTCTGCAGGTGTGGCCTTTCACCTTCTGCACCCCCTGATGTGGTACACAAGTTAGCAGTGACCTTGGTCTGCATAGAAGCAAGTACAAGCAAGAGCCTTTCTGCACATGCCAGTCTTTAGTAGTAACTCTAAACATGGAGCATTATCACTGCGAGAAGCAGACACTGTCTGTGAAAATTTGCCGTTAACTTCAGAAATGCAGTTAGAAGAGACTGAGCTGAAAAGTAAAATCACTGAACAGAATTAGTTCTGTTCTAACTCAAACCAGGACACGCACCTGTTAATGTTTCATCTTATACTTAAGTTCACACTAATTACATTTCCACTGCAGACATTTTGATGGGCTTTCGCTGCCTCTCTCCCATGTGTGTGTGCATAGACACATCTGCAGCAAACACCTCTGAGCTGCTTTTAGTATTCAATCCCCGAGAAAAGCTGCCTGTCTCATCTTCCTTCCAGCAACTTCAGTTAGCTGTGTCTTAGTATAGGTTTATAATTCATATGCTGAGCTGTTAAAATTTTTCTTCACTTTGACACCTTGCTGCTATTTAGAGAAATACTTCAGGTAATGGTGAAATCAGTGAGAAGTAAATACTTGCCTTCAGAAGGCATTGAGTTGTCCCAGTCCCAATGAGTTATGGTTTCCATGTGTATTTAGTTATGCATCTTCCACAATAGGCATTTTATTGTGATTTCTGTAGCAGGCTTCAGAAAGTCATGTGATACTCATTGGAAGTGCTTGAAGTGTTTCAGTCCCAAAGCTAAACTAAAAAGTCTTGTAAAGCTAAACTAAATATGCTTGTGAAACTGTTCTATAAATTTCTTGTCTTTTAAACATTAAAAAAAAAGTCAAGGCTTAAGAGCAATAGTCTCTGCACAGTGAGAATAGCTACAGCATGTCTTCCACACATGGCTTCCAGCTGAATAGTTTGCTTATGTAAAAGTTTGCTAGTCTTATCTGGGAATGACAAAAGATTAGGTATAGGTATAAAAGAAAACCCTCAGTATAGTGCCCCAGAATATTTGAAAAAGCTCTACTTCCCCAACCATCTTTCTGATGCTACCTTCACATTCCTAGATGGATGACTGAGTACTTTCGGCCTTCTAGAAATGCTGGCCATTAAGGAGTAAAAACTTTCTCTCTGTCCTACATATTATGTTTTTGTACATGGATATTGATGTGGTGAGTAATCACCAAAAGTGATGAGATGAACCTCATCCTGAAGACAGCTGTGTGCAGCCTGGTATGAAGTTTCTCCAGACTAGGTTTTTATGTGTTGCCTCCCATTTAAGAACAGGTTTTCCTACTAGATCCCTTCATGAACTTAATCAAATTTTCATCAAGGAACGACAAGTTTTGCATTCTCTTTTGGCATATGGGACCTGATGGGTTGCTGCTATGAGTGCTGAGGGAGTCAGATGATGCCATTGTGAGGGTGCTCTTGGTTGTCTTTGAAAGGTTATGGCAAGCAAGGGAGGTTCCAGAGGACTGGAAGAAAGCAAAGGCAATCCCTAGTTTCAAGAAAGAAGGTCCAAGAACTTCAACCTTGATCATGGGGAAGGTGATGGAACAAATAAACCCGAAAACTATTTCCACACATGTTAAGGACAAGGTGACTGGGAGTAGTCAGCATGGATTTATGAGATTTTTGAATCCATGGGAGATCATGCCTGACCCATCTAGTAGACATCTGTGATCAGATGACTGGCTTGGTGGATAAGTGGAAAGCAGTGGATATAGTTTATCTTGAGTTAAGTGAGGCTTTCGACACTGCTGTAACATCTTTATTGACAAAACTGGTGAAATATGGACTGCATAAATGGTCAGTGAGGTGGAATGAAAACTGACTGAGCTGCTAGGTTTGAAGGGCTGTGACCAGTGGCTGGAGGCCAATCAGTTGTGGTGTGACCCAAAGGTCTATATCTTCATTAATGACCTGGATGATGGGACAAAGTGTCCCCTCAACAAGTTACCAGTTGATACAATATGGAGGCGAGTGGCTGATACACCAGATTGGTGTACCAACATTTAGGGACACCTTGACAGGCTGGAGAAATGGGCCTAACAGAATCTTCTGAAATTTGGCAAAGGTAAGTGTGAAGTCTTGCACCTGAGGAGAAATAACCCCTTGCACCAGTACAGGCTGCGGCAGACCAACTGGAAAGCAGCTGTGCAGAAAAACCTGGGCTTCTGGTGAACACAAAGTTCAACGTGAGTGAGCAATGGATCCTTGCAGCAAAGAAGGCCAACAGCACCCTGGGCTGCGGCAGGCAGGGTGTCACCAGTTTGAGCGAAGTGATCCTTCCCCTCCACTCAGCACTGGTGAGACACCTCTGAGTGCTGGGTCCAGTGTTGAGCTGGACATGAATGAGACATTAATTTACTGGAGCTAGTTCAGTGAAGGTCCAGAGAGAAGATTAAGGGCCGGGAACATTTGTCATTTGAAGAGAGGTTGAGAGAGCTGGGACTGTTCAGCCTAGAGAAGAGAAGACTCAGAGGGATCTTACCTATTTGCATAAATACTTGATTGGTGCGGGATGGGGGTGAACAAAGACAACAGCCACATTCTATAATGAGCACAATTTGAAATACAGGAAATTCCACTTAAACATTTGCTCTAAGGCTGATCAAACAACAGCACAGGTTGCCCAGAGAGGTTGTGGTGTCTCCATCCTTGGACATACTCAAAATGTTACTGGACATGGCCCTGGGCATCCTGCTCTCACTGACTCTGCTCTGAGCAGAAGGTTGCACTTGATAACCTCTCAAGCTGCCTTCCTGCCTCAGCTGGTGTGTGATTCTGTGATAAACTAGTAAGCTCTGTTTTGTTTTGTTTTGTTTCTTTTGCAAAAATGACACTTCGACCCAACCATATATACCAGTGAGGGTTCATCTACAGCTGATGTTTTTGACATTTTGTAGTTCAGTCCAGCAGCTGCAATATCCACACTATCGTTGAACTGACAACATTGAAAGGCATCTGCTTACTGAAAAGGTCATTTCTGGTATCTTTTCACTTGTGCCATAAAAATAAAGCCAATCCCTAACTAGGATGTCTTAGCTTCAACATTGAGTATATACTTGTGTTTTTTTCCCCCTTTCCCTGTCTGTGTGTTTTTCTGTCAAAAGCCAGTTTGTGAACTCAAGAGAAACGTATGCCATCGGCTTGGCTGGACTGTTCTGATTTATCATTTTGGCAAAACACTAGGGCTGTCTGCCACTGCTCCATTACCAGTGCATTAGTATGTCCTGAAAATAATAAAGCAAAATCCACTATTAGCACATTTGCTTAACTTTTAAAAATTTTTTCAAATTTGTTCAACTGCTGCAATTTTCTTGATAAACCTTAATAAATGAGCAAGGTGGCTACTATTACACCATTTGCTTGCAGTTGATCTGTAGTGCTCTTATACAATGCTTCAGTGGAAGCAGCAAGGAAGGGGCATGTTGTTCATCATAGGAACCATTGTCCTTGACATTATGCTGCTAGAGCTCTGGCTGCCTCTCTGCAGTCAGTGATGCACTGTTCATCGGCTCAGTCCTAGGGTTGTACTCATGGCTGATTCAACTCCACTATCATCACAAATATTTTTTTTTGGTGATAATATTATGAGGCAGCGTCTGTATCAGAGGCTATAAAAGTGTTAAGATGGGAAAGACGAGGATGATTTATTGGCTTGAGCTCAGGGCTGTACAACAGGACTACAAAGCAAGCCTGTGCTGGTCCAGCTTGGCTTCATACTAGGGCTGGCTGGCATCTCTCTGTGTCAGGTTTGCAATGTAAGCCCAAGCACAGGGGCTTGCTCCCCTGCGCAGGATGCCAGTGGAGCACAGCTGTGGACTGTGGGTCTCCAATCTCCAGTCGTCCCTTCCCAGAAACCTCCCTCCTGGAAGGAAAGATGGCAGCCCAAGGTGTCACAGTCTTCTCCGCGGTATGCTGCACATATTCCAGCCGACGTGTAGCTGATAATCTGGTTGGTGGCTTCATGCACCTGACACAGTAAATATAGTGCACCTGGGGCAGACTGTGTGGCTTTCACTGCATGGGTGCTGCTCCCTACTTTGCACCCTATAGCAAGGAAAAGGCTTAACATTTCCAGTTGGGACCACTCATCTTTGCAAGACAAGACTTCAAAATGTGCAGGCGTTTAGTCCTAACTGATAATTTTCAAGCACTTCAAGCCTCCCCCTGGGAAGGGATGCATGGCTACCACTCCCTGCAGAACCTGTAGGGCCAGAGACATGCCGCACTCATGGAAGTTGGTCTGTCTGGGAATGGTTGGCCTTCAACTTCCATCAGCCCATTTTAGCAGATCCTGCAGTGATCACTGTGAATGTAAAAGACTACCACAATGCTGTATGAGAAGATCTTCAATGGTAAAAATGCTACCAAAGGAAATAAAGTGAACTTCAGCTATGCAGAACTGAGTCTTGCAACATGGCATTTTTCTTACAGAGAACTGGTTTTTTCCCTCAGTCTGATAGTCTGAAATGTTCCAGATTTCATTTCAGGGAAACATTCATTAAGCAGTTGTAGCTGCATATCTGTTAGGTGGTTGGTGAAACAAAGTTTATTAACTGATCCATATCCAGAAATGTTATTAAAATCCAAGAATTTTCTGTAATACTGTATTGCTCAGATGCCAGATATTGCTAGGCCCAAGCATTTTAATACAGGACAGGTCTCAAAAAATAATGGTTATTCTTTTAAGTGGAAATTGCCATAAGCATGTTCAGCAGCAGCTATGAAAATAATGTGAAAATAGAAATATACGACTTTTGGTTAGAAAAAAAAAGTTAATCCAACCCCTCTCATCTGAGGAATTAGATAGTTCCCAAAATGTTTTTTTTTTACCATTTTGCATCTTCGTATGCTAGCTTCCTATTATAGGATGAATTATTAGCTTGAGGATATAAGAAGAAAGTGGTAGTATCACCTGTGCTGGAAATCAAATGTTCAAGAGCAACAGCCAATAACCCCACTGAAGCACAGGAGGACAAGGAAATTTGCTAAAATATTGCTTTGCATCTTTTGTGACCACCAGCTCCTGTACAAAGCTGAGTACTGAATATTAGTTGTCTCTGTCCTTTGTGAAAGTCACTTAAAAGAAACTGCAGGAAGTGCAGAATCAAGCATCAACATTTACAATTTAAAAACCTCCTAGTAAAGTGAATAAGATTGTATCTCCACTGGATCAGGGCCTTGACTTGCAAATGGGTCCATTCTGCTGCTAGCATGGATCCAGCACTGGATCTCGGTTTAAGAATTTATTCTGAAGCCTCCATTAAACCTAAGAAGGGCTTTGAAAACTTATTTTTAGACAGTAAAGGACAGACGGGATCAGCAGAACGATGGAGTCTGACCTCCTGCATAATCCTGCACCTCCTCCACAGCAGGACATGAGCTGCTTTTTGTAATGAGATGAAGTGAAGCCAAAATTTGGAACACTGGTTGCTGCGTCTGTTTGAGTTGCCATGTTGTGCATATGCCTCCCTTGGATTTGTAAAATGACCCTGCAAAACCCAGGAGTATCTAGACACATTAGATTTCTCTCCTAGGACAGTATAATAAACATTTCTAAGCGTGACACACTGTGTGACACAGGGGAAACCCCTCATTTAGAATTGTTGCAGAAATTACCACTGGGTCTCAGAACAGTTGTGGTGGGTAAAGGAGGATCTCTGACCATGGACTGTACAAATGCAGCAGGCACTGGAAAGCCTGTAGTCTAAAGGCAGGCAGAAGCACACTGTTGAGATACACTAACTTTAGAATAGCTGGATGAGACACTGGAAGTAAGAGAAATACTGCTGGAGCACTGAACTGGAGCAGCTACTGTTTTGTACTACTGCTAAATGTGAAAGAGCACTAAAACATTTCAGGAGTTGGTATAGAGACAAAAATCTATATATACAGCATGTTATTTCGTAAAGAGTGAAAGCAGAAAGTAAAATGATTTCCCCTTTTGCCATAGCTTAGTCACAAACCTACGCTTAAGGAAGTGTCCTTAATGAGACATCAGCTTCCAGAAGGACCTGGACTGCAGCCAGTTGCCAGAGAGAGATCATGGGAAGATTTGGAGATCATTCTAGAGGGAGCAACCAGAATTTGCTGAGGAAATGGCTGGCACTTACAGGGATGTGAACAGAGTTCCTGTATGAGGGTTCAAAATACGAGAGTGAAAGACACTAGAGGCAAATAATGTACTATCTCCAGGAAGGAAGGTAGTTCATAAAAATTACCTACATGTGCACATATCTGGCCTGAAACAACAGTGACAGTTTCTTAAGTGCATTGTGTTAAGAGGAGACCTCACAACTGGGGCTATCAACAAAATGTGGACATGCCTTAAGGAGGAATTAGTTGTGTCCCCTCCAGATTTCAGGGTGATAGAGGTTAGATTACCCACTGGCAGCATCATGTTAGAGGTGGCTGAGTTCCAGGGCTGGTGGACTGACACACACATTCAGAGGGAGAAAAAGAGGGAGACTGCTGCTCCCTGATGCTGCCACAGATTACAGGAGTGGGTGTAGCTGCGGCAGCAGAGGCAGAGTCATGCTCAGCAGCTTCTCTCCCCTGAGGTGTCAGGGAAGAGCCTGTGCTTCCAGACATGCTGAGAAAAGGACAGAAACTACAGGAAATTGGTTAAACGCTTCTGTAGTCTGTTCCTCAGCAAATTAAAAAAATTGACTTCTTGCCTCCATAGATTTTAAAGGTTCATTATTTTGTAGCTCATTCATATTAACTCTATGTATTATTGTTTTGGAATGAATAGATCTAATGGGGACAGTTTTCTTATTACCATACATTGCACAACTGTAGAAAGAAGGAAAAAAGCAAGATATGAAAGAATTATAATGAACGAATTCAAGCAAGCTTTGTTTTTGCACTAAAACTGAAGCGAGTTCTGTGCCTCAGTCTTCTCTATTAAAAACATTCTCAAAGCCTCACTTATGTACCTAAGCTCAAAATCAGCATTTGACTTCAGATTTCTTGAGAGGCTAGTTTCCTTCAATGCTATGGGGAAAGAAAGGATCTGCTTGACTCCTGTGCTACTTTTACCTGTGACTGTATTACTTTGCTTCTCCACTCTGTGATTGATGACTTCTTCAGCGTGTCCTTCAGAGGAATCCATTCTCCTTCCCTCTCCCTGTGCATTCCCTGCTAAATTTCCAAGAGATGTCTTGAAGCTTCCTCCTCTATCCCTTTGTTTTTCCATTCTCAATGAACTAATTCCTAAGACAGTAGTTCAACAATGATCCTCACTCTGACAACGTGTAAATGTCTCTCTCTACTGCAGTCTTGTCTCCTTTCTAAGCTAGTATTTTGCCCTGTCTCTGATTCTCATAAATGGCTGTCAAGTTAAGACAGTTCACTTGTCTCTCTACAAGCTTTTCTACTGCTTTCTTAAGTGATCCTTGTGAACAACACCAGCATACCACCTGCATTAATCAAAGTGAAAAACTGATCCAGAGCCTCTTCCCGTTCCTCTTAAATTTGTGTGCAAGACTGCCGATGAAAAGCCATCATAGAGCTGATCTCTCTATATCAGGTCTAGCATTTGCTATGTCTGTCTCCATTTTCACAGCTTGCATCTTAAATTATTTCAAAGCAGCAGACAAATTTGAAATGATCATAGCTTTAATAGTCAGTGTTCTTCCAAGCACAATTTGCAGACAGAATGAATTTATAGTACTGGAGGACAACCTAGGAAATATTCTGTAGCAAGTTTTTTTTTTAAGATTAATGATGTCTCCACAGTTTTACACTTTTGCTATTAAAGTTATGCTAATAATTAAGGAACAGTGATTGTGCAAATTGTTTAAGTAACCAAGTTAACGAACTGAGTGAGGTTGGTTACTCTACAGTTACCGAAGTTAAAATTGCTAGGTGCTGTTTAATGCTATGAGTAGTCATTTTGAGTTCATTATTGCCTGTAGCAGTCCCTTAAGCTAGCTTTGATGCACATATTTTGTCTTGAAATTACATGCCCTTAACTAAGTTATGAGAAGCGTTGAGATATTTGTATAACTTTCAGTTAGGTTTTGAGTTATGGCAATACACGAACAGGGAAATTTTTCATTGGCTAAACTGTCATTGAAAACACTTGTACCATCAATGTGATGCTTAAGATGTTATATTGTTGACCTGATGTCAGCTCTTGTGGGTTGAGGCTTTTTTTTTTCTTTTATGGGAGCCTTGAGTGAATATAAATCCATTGTAAAGATGAAATTGATAGTTCAGCTATGGCCTTCAACAGTGGTTTCCTGTACTTGGACTGCTTTTAAAATCCTCTTGTTATTTCAAATAATCTAAACTGGAATTCACTCAATAGCTTTTTTAAAGAACAAATGAAGGGCCAAATCAGAGAGGAGAGACTTAAACAAGGAAGTCGTATCAGTCATCCAGGCTGTAAAGTGTTTTCCACACTAGCATCTGCAATGTATGGAGCAACGCAGACAGTGGGAAAACCCTCTCTTGCCTCAGGGATCTCAGTGTCAGAGCCTGGAACATGACCCCACACCCCTCCCAGGAGTTTGGCCCTCTGCACTCAAGACCAGGTTTCTGGTCAGAAAGCAATATTAGGGAAGCCTTGGCTGGTCTTGGGGATCTTTGAGCAAAAACTGGAAGAAGGCTCTGCAGAGGCTTCTCACTGCTGCTGGGAAATGAGATTGGTTCTCACCTGGGACACACTGCAGTAGTGTTGCAGCTGTGCTTATGCATGGCCACGCACTAGATCCTAACCCTGACTTGTGGACTCATTTCTTGGCCTGATGCCTTACTATGGGCTTACCTGGTGGTCTGGTATCTCACCTCACACAGTATGGTGAGACTGGGCTGGTGACGCCATTGCCTTTGCTGGCTTGTCACCACGCTTGGCTCCCAGCTCCCTCTTCTCCCTGGAGCAGCTCACTCTTGCTGCATCCTGACATGCAGAACCAGAGAGGACCATAGCATGTCCATACAGGACACAATTACGGAAACACTTCCCTCCAAAACCCTGTAAGTGAGGCTGACAGATGCCAAGATTTGCATCTGCTGAGAAGCAGCTCATTGATAGTGCTCTTTTCAAGGCTGAAAAGCAGATGAGGAAAATCAGAGGCCCAGTCCTTTGAAAAACATTGCAAAGACCAAACAAAAAAGTTACTTTACTTCTGGCTTGCTGAGGCAGTCCTTGATTTTTGCTTACTGACTTCCATGACTGGCTGGTACTTCAGTGGCTACTTTTCAAAACTGCATTTTGAAGTCTGTCACAGGATGCTCTGGAAGTCAAAAATATAAATAAATAGCTTCAGAAAGGTTATAAAAATAAAAGAAAGGTCCCAACTCAGGAAATCATGGAGCCCCTAGTGTTAGAGCTAAGAAAGTCTGACAGAGGAAAGGTTATTCTGCACTCATATGGCTTCTTAAAAGCTTTCCCTCTTCAGCCATCATGGACCATGCAATGTTGGGAGCAGACTATTAAGCTTTGATCTCACTGAATTAATATGTTCTAATGTTGTTATCATGCAGTATTCTTTGATGTGGGTAGTATTCTGGGATGCTAGACTAATACTCTTCTACTTTTGGATTCTGGTGGCACTGACAAACAGGCTACAGAAGCTGTTGCCTTTACAAGACTTCTGGCTTTGTTTCTCTCTTAAGAGACTGTCATGGGAATGGAGTTATGCACTTCACTCACGAAAGGGAAGTAACAATATATTTATTGATACAAAACAGCATTTCAACCAAGTTTGAAACAGTAAATGTGACTTTAAGGAAAAAAGAATTTGATGGCTAGGTACACCTGATTACTACACAGAGGACAAGATAAAACAACAGTTTATCTTGAAAGATTATGTGTACAATTAAGCTTGAGCATACCCTTAGTAAAGATTCAAAGTTTAAGCATGCTATATGTCACTTACCAAGGATCTGTTGCGGCAAGGTACTCTTAACCCCGGGGAGTATCCTCGAGAGGCAGAGAGATCCTGGAGTGCAGCCAGCTGCCATGCAGGAGAGCTCAAAGGGCTCTTGGGCTGCCTGCTATTTTTGAGGGTAAGATGATTGACTTATAGTCATATTTTCCTATTGCTCTTACACCTGAGTGTATTGTTCAGGCTAGCCCATGGCTATGGTATTGTTTTATGTATTTCCCCTGAATCCGGCTTAGCAGGGTGGGACCATCACACCCAGATGCATTGTTATCACCAAAGCAAATAATCGGAGATAAGGGTCATGTCAATGAGGGGTAAAAATGCACCTTCACAGTGATTTGATGCCACTTACATACTTAGTTGCTGAGACCAACACAGAGATGCTATTGGCTCTTTCCTCACCTGAGTTTTTGCAAGAAATCAGCACTTGACAAGTTCTCCTGAGGAACAGTGGGGGATTAGGTGAGTACATAATTACCAGAACTTTCTTGGTTCTTTAGGCATGCAGGCACTGTGTAAAAGATTGCTACTACTTGCCCATGAGGTGTTTGGAAGATAGTGTGGTCCACTTCTGTTACTTGCCCTCCCACGAAACCTATAACTTCTGGTCATGAGAATTCTATATGTCTGTTCCTTATGTGTGTATTACTTTCCTCTGTATGGTGTGTGAGGGGTGGAGAGAGGGGGGATCAGAAAGTAAAGATGGCTCTCTTTTACCATTCTTTTTATTTTTATAACAGTATATTAAGATGGCACTCTGGCAAGCAACAGCTAAATTTCAAGCGTGGCACTGACGTGCCATGAACGTCAAAAGAAAACTGAAAGTCAAGCACGAGTGAGGTAGAGATGTAAGGTTCAGTTATCATTGATGTCATAGGTCATGTTGTGTACCCCTCAACCACACTCTTCAATTACTGAAAACACCACTGGTCCTCTCTCTTGCATTTTTAAACTATTTTTTGTAATGTAGAAAATACATTGAGGTTCATGTGAGATACTGCCATGGCTCAGTGCCTTAAATAGTAGCTATAAAAAAGGACATGCAAGGATTGAATCCTTGCTGGGAGATAAAAGTCATGATCCATCAAATTAGCAATGTGCTGGCAAAACATCTTGTTTTCTTGGTGTATGTGACAGGGCCATAGTCAGTTGCTTAGTAATAACATAAGAGCATGAAACTGGTGCCAAAGATGTACCCTAATGTTGTTTTGTCTGAGAAATATGACTCCTGCTTTCAGGTTTATCCTTCTTTCACTAGAGATAAATCTCTCACTAGATAGATAAATATGCAACAGATACAGCGTTTTTTCTGTGTAAAGTTACAAGATTCACTTTGCGATAGAGTACAACATTTATGGCAGCATATCCTATTCTGGCTTGATTTTCACTGATTACTCTAAGGGTTTTGTGAAATGGTACACCAAATGGAAGCCATGTCACTTGTGCTGTCACTCTCTCTGCAGGCTAATTAAAGCAGATTGGAGAGAATCAGGCCTTAAACAAGGCCTTAAACAATCAAAATGTAAATAACTGGGGCTGCCCAGAGTAGTTGTTGCAATACATATTAGGCATCAAGAACAGGTTTCGCTATTTGAATATCTAAATTGCCTTAGCAGACATTGTAAGGCCAGTAAAGGCACTCCATCAACCCTCTGAATGATTGTTTTTTGGTTGTGGAGTTTTTTTATTTGTTTTTGGATTACTGGTCTCATATATATATATATATAAAAGATTGGAAAGCTATGTAGCTTAGAAATATAGGGAAGATTTTAAGCAATTATTATCTGGTGAGTCTTACTGAAGTGAATATAGCTGTGCTAATCGACCACAGGCATCAAGCTGGAGGAAGAAGCTTAGTCTTGTTTTCAATTTTTGTCTGTGCAAAAATATGAAGATCAGAAGACTGCATTTTTTTCGACTTTTGTTAAATGACTTCGCAAATTCAGACTTAATCTATTGGCTGCTGGGTTTAAAAGAAGTAATACTAAAATACACATGAAGCTGGTTATATAAGCCAGTACTGCTTTTATTCGACAAATACTAGCCTTTCCGGTGGTTTGCTCGATTCTCTTCATAGATTTATGAAGACCTACGAAGATGATCTAACAGATGTGAGGGTATTTATGAGTGCGGTCAACCTTTTCTTGAAGTTACAAAGGTCAAGAGTAGCAGTGCAGTACCAGTCTGTAGTTCTTAATCTTAAGTCACAAATGGCAGTGTTGTGCTCATTGATACAGCATTGGTCAAGGAATTTTGTTGCCATTAAAAGTTCCCATTACAGTAGCCTACTTTAGTCTGCATGTGGAACCGCAGGAAAGAACTTTTTCACTGTGAGGGTGACCAAGCACTGGCATAGGTTGCCCAAGGAGGTTGTTGAGTCTCCGTTCTTGGAGACAATCCAAAGCTGTCTGGACAAGTTCCTTGGCAGGTGGCTTGGGTGGCCCTGTTTGAGCAGGGAAGGTTGGGTGAGGTGAGCTCCAGACATCCCTTCCTACCTCAGTCATTCTGTGATTCTGTGGTTCTGTAACCTTAACAACAACAACCAAAAAAAGAGAAAAGAAAGGCTTTCTTGTTGTTGTTCCACTTCAAACTGAAATTTGGAAATGTGTGGGTGTTTGTAGCATGGAAGTTCAATATCAGCAACATTGTTTGCCAGGTTTTAGAAAGGAAGCCAGAGAATTTGCTCAGCCATGTATAGTGAGATTTAGTTCTAGATTAAGAAGCCTACAAGTATATGTGAAGAAGGTGTTTAAACTGTGGTCAGTATGGTCAACTTGTAGTCTAGCAGGTTGTTTGGTGGCAAGAGTAATTCAGGCCTCCCTGGAGTCTGGGGGGGCAGTGGACTGAGGCCCTCTGTAGACTCCCATTTGGTACAGAAGGAGCATAGATATGTGCCACACCTAGATTCTTCCATTTTAATCTCTAGTTGAGTCCCACTCAAAGCATCTCATTAAAACTAGAGGGCCTGCAAACTGGAAAATGTATCTAATCAAAGTGGAATTTGGCTAAAATAAGAAGGGTACAAGGAAGGGTCTTCTTGTAAAAAGTGTATCGTGATCCAGGGGCTTTGATTAGTCAGAGGACTGTATTTTCACCTTTTCAGACAGACTGAAATTTTAGCAGCAAATTCTACTTCGTGCATTACTTGGACATAGGTTTGCTGAAGCAGATGGATTTACTTGCTGCAACTACTGATGTAACAAGAGAAAATGTCTCTACTTTGGATGAGCTCTCAATCTTTTGTTATGTTTTTTGATAAAAATGCATAATTATTATTTATGTTGGATAGCTGTCAGGCACCCAGAATCCTGTACCTCCTGGTTCTGTTTATTTATCAGCCTCATTCCGTCAAATGTATCCAGCATGAAAAATGGACATTTCCAGCTATGCAGCACTGTTATACGCAGCCACTAAAACCAGGGAGAAAACCTCCTCCATATCATATAACTCCAAGGAGTTCTACCTAGTTTTACATACTTAAAATCCAACTCACCACTGAATCATGGACTTCAGAAATATATATGATGGCCTACTAGAAAACACGGCTTCTGTATAGACAAAATACAGGAAGAGGATTTCCCTGAGTTTTCAGGAAGAAGATTGTCATTGCTTTTGGGATGACTGAAAGTTTAGATTCAATGCCATGTACTAGACACACTGATGTGAATTCTGCATATATTTGTATTGTTATTTGTATGTTCTGACTGAGAGATTGTGGGTTGTGCTGCCATTTTCCTACTGGAGCAGGAGGTATCGAGAAATAAACATACATTTCTTTCTAACAAGCTACAAATCTGGTGGTTTGATTTTACTGAAGCATGCAGGTCTTCTCTGTCTCTTGACTGAGTGATACCTACTCAGCTATGAAGAGATCCCTTCAGTTGCATGTGGGATAAATTTCAGTTCATTAATATTGCAGCAGAATAGAAAAATGTTAATGTTTTCCTCTACCATCAAGGAGGTGACTTCTGCATTAACACTTTTCTCTATTACACTGTGCTAATTTTATTACAAGACCTTGAATGGGTTCATTTATTTTTTTTGTCTTCTATTGATAAGTAATCTTTGTACTAAAAAGCCCTATCATAATAATGTGTTCCTTCAGTGACAGCATGCTGACATCCAGAGCCAGCAAAGCAAACCATTAACATCAGGCCGGGATATTGAACCTTACAATATGTAAAGAAGCATTTTGTGAGTCAGTATATGGAGTTTTTCATAGACTGAACACAATAACTGTGTGAAATAGTCTTCGTAAGAAGGGAACACATCCTGAAAGTCTGATTTAATACCACACCATTATTTTCAGCTGATATTAGATCAGACCCTAACTACCTCAATGCAGTGTATGGAACGGTCTTACTGTTACAGTCCTTGAAGAAAGCAGGTGTATTATACATGTGAAGATGATGAACCGGTGAGAGTTGTGTCAAGAACCCATGTATGAAAAAGTATTTTCTTTCAAAGCAGAGGAAGCACATCTGTTTACCGAGCAGTCCCACAAGTATGTAAAAGGAGTTGAATTTGGATCAAGCTGGTCACCTACAGAAAGATTATTCCAGGTTATAAAGATGTAAATCTGGGTGGAAGTAGCCCGAGTTTTCCTGACTGCTTTAAGTGAGGAAAGTAAGACGTGGGATGTGCATATTTATCTCTCTAGTGAAAGATATTTACCGCTAGTAGCAGAGTGCATACTCCTCTCTTGTGAGAGATAAACATGCTATGAGCAGAAGATGAAATGTAGTCATCTAAGATAGGACCAAGGAGAACTCAAGATTAGATATTAACTATGATGAGAATTTAATATAGCACCAGAGCAAAGAACCTCTGCAAGGCTGGTCACCAACTCGCAACTGGTTTGTTGTTGCCTGTCCCAAACACCTGAGAGAGACTGTCCTCATATGGGCTGCTAGTCTTCTGTAACTCAGAGATTATTTCTGTGTATTGGTTTTGAAAACCAAACAGATGAAGTGTATATTTCATCTGGTCAGACAAGCTTCTTGATGACAAAATCATGTGCTTATCAGTGATCTGGGTTGGAAAAAATGGTGTATTTCCCTTAGTCCTTCATTCAGGAAGTGTCTGGCATTCTTGCATTTATTTATTTTTTTACAAATAAGGGGGTGGAGAGCAGCATGGGGGCAGAAAGGAAGGAAGAAAAAGTGGCCCTAGAAAGTGCTTGAAGATTCCAGGAAATTGGTAGGGTGGACTTGTTAATGCTTGTGAAATGGTTTTTTGACACAGCCTTTCAAATGAAAAAATGAGATATTAGAAGGATGATAGTCTTTTATCTGCTGAGGAAGATGGATGGGTATGACTTAAGATGTCATGTATATGAATGGGTGCTATAAAGGGATCGTTCTAATGACATGCTGTAAAAGACAACTGACAGAAATAAATTATTCTTCTCTTCTGATGATACTGATGATATCGTACTCAAATTCCCCATGACACATTTCCTCACCTAAAGTTAAAAGCTTTTCTTGAAGTGTTTAATGGGTGCAAAGGTCTTTGTTGTGCATTTTCAACTCCATAAAAAGTACTGTGTAGTGGCTTACATAAGAGCAATTTTGCCTGCAATTTGTGTGTTTGCCTACAAGTACACAGGCTTTGATTAAGCAAAGCAAAGTTCTTAAATGCATGTTTAAGTACCTTTCGGCAGTGGAGCAATGAAACTGAAATATGAAAGAAGAAAGCATGACTTCAAAAGTAACAGAGCTGATGAGAAGAGCAGTTCTGAGCAGCTGATCAGCTCAAGGCTCCAGTGGGGCTGGAGATGAGCTGTATGTAGCTATCTCCAGAAATACCTGCGCAGAAGTGACATTCCACACGCCTAGTCCAAGACCAGTACCACACTTTGCTTGTTCTGAAGGAGCAACACTGCGAACAGAGGGAAAGAGAGACAAAGACAACAAAAGCGCTATGAGCGGAGGCAGAGACTGGTCTGTAGTTATTGAACACCAGCTGCAGAGTGGCTGACTGAAGAGCCCTAGAGGTGAGGGCCTTCAGGCTGAAGGGAAGCTGACCATGTTGCATTGCAGTGTTGCCAACACCTCTTCCTCGAATTGCCTGTAACTCATATTCGAAGTGCGTGGCTGCCTACTTGCAAGTGACTTAGTGCTGTGAGGCTACAGGGGAAATGCTGTGTCTGCATGTGGGCACAAGTTTGCTTGGAGAGGTTAACAAACCTGCGTGTTTGAACATGCCTGAGGGACACATGGCGGTGGGTGACCCATGCTGGGGCACAGACACACTCGAGGGATTGTGACCGTGGTTGACCCATGTTGGGACGGGGGATGCATGGGACACATCCCTGAGGGACTGTGGCTTATGGGCGACCCACATGGGGAAAGGGAAACTAAGGAGCAGCATGGCAGGAAGCCATTAATCATAATGTTAGAATGAAACTGTAATTCCCACTGCTTTAGCCTCCTATGTGCCCAGTGCCTCATTGGATGAATCTTGGTGCACTGAGATTAATAAAGGGCAAAAATAAGGATACTTGAGAGCAGGAAGTGGAAGGACAGGTGTTGAAGTAGGTTTGTGCACGGTGATTTTTGTTATTTATGTCCTCACTACCTACCTGATTGTGGGTTTGTGTCACTTGGCAGTAAATTAAGTAAAGTAAAATTCCCAGACTCAATGCTACTTTACCTTTGACAGACTGGTACAAGAAGTGAAGGGCTAAACTGTGGTAAAGGAAATGTAGCCTCTTCATTTGGAGAAGATTTCTAGTGGTAAAGGTGGCTGATCACAAGCTGGATTGCTAAGGGAGGCTGTGGAGCTGCTGGCAGATTTAAGAGCAGATTAAATGAACTTCTGTCAAAAACAATTTAGAAGAATTTGATCCTGCCTTTGGGACAAAGAGGCAAATTAGATGACCCTCTTGAGGTGCTGCTGAGCCCTGTTACGTTTGATTTCTATGACACTGACATGGTCTTGTGTACACCTAGGAGAAAAAGAGGATACCGAGCTTAATTATCGGGAGGCAGTTCCAGTCAGTGGAAGGTGTTTTCTGAAGAGAGGTGGCTTGAGATAGAAGGCTGAGGATGCTAAAGAGGTGAAGAGTGCAATTAAACGGTATATATAATGCTGTATTTGTAATTAAGTTGACAGAAAAGCAAATCTTTTTTCATTTGACCTAGCACTGACTATGCAGCTCAGAATAGTCTTCCTTAATTCAATGTATATTAAAAAATTGGAGCTCAAGTGCTCTTTAGGTCAGTCTGTGGGCAGGGATGTGTTGGCCTGGATGGTACTTGAGAGTGAGGGAGCCATTGAAGATGCACTCACAGGCTTCTCAGGCTGCAGTGGCTTTAGCCAGAATGATTACCAACTCCAGCTTCAGCTTCACTGTACGTCCTCAGTCCCAAGCACCTTGCAACACTCCTGTCAAGGACAAGCACAATTTAATCCTTCTGCCTACTACATTAACAGAGATAGCTGTTTTGAGGTTAAGGCCACATTGGCTTTGAACTGCAGCCGGTAATGAACACCTGGATGCAGTTCTGCCTTATTTACAGGTGACTGAGCTATTATTATTGATTATCAAACCATTGCTTGTAATACTTAATGATTTCCCTCCATTTTGTGATGAGCAAGCATTGCCATTATCTCCTGTAACCAAATAACCATCCCCATTTATCATACTAATTGTGGCTTAATGAGGAAGGACCTGGGACTGGGAGAGTTGTCTACCTGAACAATTTTGGAATGTAGTTTCCTATGGTAATGAATACAGGCTGTAATAATTAGGTCTGCTAGGTGCTATATTTGTCATGAAGCTTAAATACAATAAAAATTCATCATACAGCAGTAGGCTTACAAAACACAATGAATTGCCATAGTAAATATGGAAATACGAAAATAGGGAATGAACAGATACGAGATTGCTTCCTCTTGTATGGTTTTGCCACACAAGGAGATAATTCCTTTTCACTTCAATGTAGGTGAAACTGGAAGAAAATCATGGCAAAGATGCTGTGTTGAATTGTGTATAGCTTTGGAAGGAAACAGGGTTCCCTCCTTCGCTCAGCAATATTTCACTGGATGCATTTCTGCAGAGCCCTTGGATCTGCACTGTATCCTTAATAATCTGTGCTGTTTATTAGAAGGGAGCAGGATACTGGACCTGAGATCTGACTTCTAGATTAAAACGAAAAATGTGGTCTGCTACTGTTGCTGTGTAACCCCAGCCAGCAACCCAGCACCACACAGCTGCTCGCTCACTCCTCCCTTCTCCCAGTGGGATGGGGAGGAGAACTGGGGAAAAAATAATAAAGTCATTGAATGGCTTAGGTTGGAGGGGACCCTAGAGATCATCTAATTCAACCTCCCTGCCAGGGGCAGGCATGCCTCTTAACTAGACTAGGTTGCTCAAGGCCTCATCCAACCTGGCCTTGAACACCTCCAGGGAGGGGGCATTCACAACCTCTCTGGGCAATCTATTCCAGAGTCTTGCCACCCTCATACCGAAGAACTTCCTCCTAAGACCTAGTCTAAACCTACTCTCCTTCAATTTAAAACCATTTCGCTTTGTCCTGTTGCTGGACACCCTTGTGAAAAGTCCCTCTCCAGTCTTCCTGTAGGTTCCCTTCAGGTACTGGAAGGCAGTTACAAGGTCCCCCCAGAATCTTCTCCAGGCTGAACAATCCCAGGGCCCTCAGCCTATCCTCATAGCAGCTGCATCCAGCTCCTGGATCATCTTTGTGGTCCTCCTCTGGACTGGTTCCAACAGATCTATGTCCGTTTTATGGTGGGGACACCAGAACTGGATGCATTATTTGAGGTGGGGTCTCACAAGAGCAGAGTAAAGGGGGAGAATCACCTCCCCTGATCTTCTGGCCACACTCCTCGTGATGCACCACAGGATTGGCCCTCTGGGCTGCATGAGCGCACTGCTGGCTCATGTTGAGCTTCTTGTCAATCAACGCCCCCATGTCGTCTTCAGGGCTACTGAAGTTAAACTCCTGGGTTGAGATAAGAACAGTTTAAGATGAAATAAAATGAAATAAAATGTAATGGTAATGGTAATGGTATGGTAATGGTAATGGTAATGGTAATGGTAATGAAAAGGAATATAACAAAAAGAGAGAGAAATACAACCCAAGAAAAGATAAGTGATGCACAATACAATTGCTCACCACCTGCTGACTGATTCCTGAACAGTGATCCTCCCACCCCGGCCAACTCCCCCCAGTTTATATACTGAGCATGATGCCCTATGGTATGGAATATTCCCTTGGCTAGTTCAGGTCAGCTGTCCTGGCCATGCTCTCACCCAGCTTCTTGTGCTCCTGCTCGCTGGTGGAGCACAGGAAACTAAAAAATCCTTGACTTAGAATAAGTGCTACTTAGCAACAACTAAAACATCAGTGTGTTGTCAACATTATTCTCACACTAAATCCAAAACACAGCACTGTGCCAGCTACTAAGAAGAAAATTAACTCTATCCCAGCTGAAACCAGGACAGCTACAAACCATCTGCAGATAATTATCTCACAGATAAATAAATCATAGTCTTTTAATTCTATTTTTATATTTTATAATGAAATTACTTCACGAAGATTTTAACACAATAACGTCCATACAACAGGGAAGATCCATCTGAGTATTCTGGAGACGATGTCCAGTTTAGTTTAATACAGTGGGTAATCCACTCAAGGTTTTATCTGAATAGTCAGTAAATGTACATGCGAGTACAAGTTGTTTTTGAAGTCCTCATGAGAGAACAGCAACCAATAATCTCTGTAGTCAGAAACAGTGAGAAGCTGAAATTTTCTTTTTTGCCTTTATGCTCAGTGGTTTCTACAATAGCTCTTAAAATGATGTAGTATTAGCTATTTGGTATTAATCAATATTGACAGGAGGAATAAAGTGAAACTACTTTAGTTTTCAGAGCTGTTTTTGTAGCAAAAAAGTTTGTCTTTCAAAAGTAATATGAGGAGAGGAGAGAGAAAGACATTTATTTTAAATATGCATGGCTAGCTTGGAAGAGGCAGAGGGGACATTTGGTGAGCAAAACATCTACACTGCTCAAAACCAGCAGCAATGTTGACAATTGCAGGTTCCAATCTGGACTGATAATATAGGCTGATAATATAGAACATAGCTGCAGGTGATTTCAGTCCACTGTTTAGGTGTTGGGAATAAAGAGAAATAAACACCTTTGTCTAGCATGAAACCTGGAAGGGTGATATTGGGGAATGCAAAGGGCACAGATAAGACTATTTTTCTATTATTCCCCTTGTATGGTACCTACACTGAGCTTCAATAGGCTTTTTAATATCTCTTTCATTTGCAGATGCAGTCACCCATGAGTTGGAATAACTAACTGGTTAGACCCTGCTGGTCTTGACTGCAGGTTTGCATTTCCACCTCCTCCCTCACCACCTTCCAGTGCTGCTGTTTATTTGGCACGGCAGCGTCACAAAACAGACCCATGAGCTTTTGAAGCGCTCCTGCCTTGGCTTTGGTTGCAGAGGTTGCACGTGATGTAAAACAGGATGTCATTGCTGGGGACTGTGCTCTCCTCAGAGCTAGCTGACCAGGAGGAGAAGGGCCTAGTTTAGCAGATGCACATGTATCTCCAGTGTGACACGTTGCCACTCAATTGTAATTCTGGCCCAGCCCACAGGTTGTTTATTTTTTCCTTGTAGTAGCTGAAATATGGCATAATCACAAGGTAAAACCACAGAAAAATGACAAGAGTGATTCTTGTGAAAAGGTGACTTCAAGTGTCCATATAGAAAAAGTTTCACCTTGCTTTGTTTAGCTCAGGTTTTCATGGCTGGTGTGACAAGTGCAAGACTTCCCTGAGTGCTCATGCAGGTTAAATTCCTTTGGAGGCTGGAGCTGGGTAAAGAGTGGTGTGCTGGTCAGCCCTTTTCCTAATTCCAGCAGGGAAAATAACTCTTGTTTTGGGACACAAAGCCTATTTAGGTCATCATTTTGGAAGCGAGTGAAGCCTGTTTGTTTGCAGGGAGCACTGACCATATGGCAAAATTAAGTTCTCAGTAATTCAGGGAGACATTTTTGTCTTTATCTCTCAATAGATTTATCCTCTAATGTCCTTGCTCACAGCTTCACCCTCACTGCTCTGTTTTGATGGTGTGTAGTATGTAGGTGAAGCCACACGTGTGACAATGGTAAAGGTCCTGTTGTGTGCATGATCAACTACCATGTGAAGTTTTGAAACAGTAGACTGTGATTGTGACGACATGAAGGGAGCTCTCTTTCTCTTGTGTTGCCACAGCAGTCTGAGTCATTACTTTGTTGGAACTGGGACTGCCCCCTCAGCTAAGAACATTTATTAACTAAGAACATTATTATTTATTTGCCATATTATTGTGAAAGGGACTCAAACCCGTCTTTATGTTCCTGGACCTTGGAAGAAATGGGGTGATCAGTAATAAGTCTCACCTGACTGAGAGAGAATCTGTGCCAGCATCCAAGTGTTTTGGACATGGATAGCTATTGTATGGCTACCTTGAGGTTAGACAAATGTAACACTCTGCGTTAATCTGGATAAAGGTCTGAGAATATTCTGGATATTGAAGCTGCATGGTCCTGTCGTTTTCAAGGTGGCAATCAGATGAAAGTACTTGATATTTGCACTGCATATGCTGCTGGTTTCTGCTCTGGAACCTTAGACTACCCACGTCCTTCTGGGATATAGGCTATGTGTTTCTGTTTGCACATTTAAAGCTGTAGAATCATAGAATGTTTCAGGCTGGAAGGGACCTCTAGAGGTCATCTAGTCCAACCTCCTTACACAAGTAGGGATATCTACCTAGGTCAGGTTACTCAGAGCTTCATCGAGCCTGACCTTGAATGTCTCCAGGGATGGGGCCTCCACCACCTCTCTGGGCAGCTCATTCCAGTGCTCTATGACCCTCATGTTAAAGAACTTTTTTCTAATATCCAACCTAAATCTATCTTTTCCTAGCTTAAAACCATTACTCCTTGTCCTATCACTACAAACCCTTGTGAACAGACCTTCCCCTGCCTTCCTGTAGGCCCCCTTCAGGTACTGGAAGGTCAGTATAAGGTCCCCCTGGAGCCTTCTCTTCTCCAGGCTGAACAGCCCCAACTCCCTCAGCCTGTCTTCATATGAGAGATGCTCCATTCCCCTGATCATTTTGGTGGCTCTCCTCTGGACACGCTCCAATACGTCCACATCTTTCTTGTGCTGGGGGCTGAGGGCATCCAGAATTGGATGCAGTACTCTAGGTGAGGTCTCACCAGGGCAGGGTAGAGGGGCAGAATCACCTCTCTTGATCTGCTGGCCACAGTTCTCTTGATGCAGCCCAGGATGTGATTGGCCTTCCGGGCTGCCTTTGCACACTGGTGGCTCATATCCAGTTTTTCATCCACCAGCACTCCCAAGTCCCTTTCCACAGGGCTGCTCTCCAGTATGTCCTGTCCCAGCCTATACTGATAATGCTGGTTGCCCTGGCCCAGGTGCAGGACCCTGCACTTGGCCTTGTTGAACCTCATAAGGTTCATCTGGGCCCACCTTTCCAGCCTGTCCAGGTCCCTCTGGATGGCATCCCATCCCTCAGGCGTATCAGCTGCACCCCCCAGCTTGGTATCATCCGCAAACTTGCTGAGGGTGCTCTCACTGTCACTGTCAATATCATTAATGAAGATATTAAACAACACTGGTCCCAGCACAGACCCCTGGGGGACACCACTTGTCACCTTCCTCCATCTGGACATTGAGCTGTTGACCATTACTCTCTGGATGCGACCATCCAGCCAGTTCTTTCTATGATTAGCTCTCTCTGTCTACGCATGTATTACTTTGACATGAATTTTGGAAAAGATATGCATGTAGATCACAGTGATGGTACTTTTTAATGCCTGTCTACCATGATTCAGTTTTAGACTTTAGATTTGGAGATTTATCTCTAAATATTTTGTTTAGAGTACCTTGAAGCCTTCTTCTAAAAGTTGTGTTAACTTTCTCAGGCGTTACTATTCTCTCTCAATCTGGAGACATGGTAATCAATCAAGGTCCTTAAAATGGTACAGTATAACATGCTATAAACGCAAGTTTCTATTGATTCAGTAAAGATACTCAGGTTGTTTACTTGCTTGCTTCTTACTAAATTTTTTGGTTTCGTTGACCTTTCCTGGTCAATATCATGATTTATTTGGCATCCCCTCACCTCATGTCCTGCTCATGCCGTAAAATGTGCATCTTTCATCAGTGCTGACGGGAACTCCAGTTCTTGGCTGGGATCCATAATCCCAAGATCAGAGGAGGCTTATTTACTGCGTTTACTCCTCAGTGTGGTTTTTGTGCTCAGACAAGTGTGTACATGCATGCCGTCATTCTTGGAAAGTGTCAAAGGAGTGTCACACTCCTCTGTGAGGGTGAAATATGGAGCTGTGTAGAGCTTCTGTAGCAGACTAAGAGAGAGTGAGAGTGATCAGGAAGGTTTGAGGCTGCAGCACAGCAAAGGCTTCTGTTTCCCAGAGGATGCAGCGCCTTGCTATGTGATTCAGCCTTGCTTGGGAAGTCAATAGCCATGCCAATTCTATCAGGGGGGTTCCCTGGGGGGCTGCACAACCCCTGTTTGGTACCATCCTGTTTCCTCCTGTGCTGCTTGCTCTCTCCTCTTGTGTTTGCTGTGGCTTTGGAGTTTCTTTGGGTGTTTATTTTGTTTTGTGGTTTTTTTTCTTTTCAAAACTACTCACTGCACTTCAAGTACTTTCAAGAAAGGAAAGAAGATGTTTACTGATCTGAATTTTGGTAGTTGAGTTCCACTGGAAAAAATTGAAGTGTGTTGCGTTTTGTTTCCCTCATAACAACAGAAGTGTTGTATCATTCTCTCATTCCTTCACCTAGTTAGAAAATGCACAAATTCAAATGTGAGTACCCAGAGGGAAGCACCTGAAAATGTGGCAATGTACGTGAGCAGTGCTGTTGGTAAGCGGCCGCTGCTCAAATGAAACACGGCAATTTTGCAAAGCAGCCAGGAGTGCTGAAAGAGGTGGCTGAGGAGCTCTCCAAGCTACTCGAGTTCAGCAAACTCTAGAAGTGTTACAGAAGATATAGGAGGCACAATAAAAGCTAATGTTCTGCCTGTGTGTTTATAAATTAACAGACTGTGCTAGGTAGCTTGAAATTGGTTAGCCTTTTATCAGTTCTCAACAAATCTTGAAAAGAATGATAACAATCAATGTAAGCTGTAATCCCTTCATACTAATGAATGCTATTCAACATGGGTTTATAATAAACAGTTCATTTATTTCTTTGATATCAGTTTTAATTAAATTACAAGTCTGTTTGATAAAGGGAACACTGTTGTCACAGACTCCAGTAAAGCATCTGACTTTTGGCAGAGCAACATTCCAATTAGAAAAATAATTACTGCCAAGTGAAGTCAATATAGCATATATTAAATGAATTGAAATGTAATAATTAAGATGTTTCAATGAGCACATTCTGATGCTCAGTTTAAAATGGCTATGCTTGCCCTTAGCAAGGGTGGGAGATGAAGAAGATAGGGTAAGGAAGTCCAAATTCTTGTCTACAAATTTTTCTTTTTTTTTTTTGCTAGCATTGAACAAAATAATTGCTGATAAAACTTCAGAGAATGAGGAGTTGATGAAGAGGTAAGCAAAGGCAGAAGAGTTAATTAAAAGTACCAGGGTCATCACAGGAGAAGCTGGGCTCACCAAAATGGCATGTGAACCACAGCCAGAGAGTGGGGACACCCACCAGTGAACAGTACTCGCTTGCCTGGCGTGGCTGGGCAGACTCAGGGGCAAGTGCTCAGCGTCTTAGGAGGTGCAGTGATTTCAGGCTTGAAGTGAGCTCCCATTCCAGGGTAATGCCAGAAATGACAGGTGAGGTCCTAGCAAATTTTGGTGGGCTGCGTATTGAATAAAAACATAGCAATGCTATTGCTGTTTTGGCATTAATGAAAGTACTGCCAGAATACTCTGTGCAATTCAGTTGTCCACTTTAACACGTATGTTGGCTAGCAGGGAAGAGTTCAGAAGAAAACTACAAGGCTCTTTTCTGCCGCTGCATCATAGTCTGTCTTGCAAGGAGAGAGAAAGAAGAAATCCAGTTCACTGGAAAGGACATTTAAAATTAAACATAGGGCCTATATAGCAAGAAGCTGTCTCAGTAAAATTCTGATGATTTTAGGAGATAGACTGGGAATGGAGGATTGGAAGCTGAAGCTTGGGAATTGCAGGCTGAAGTACAAGTTTCTAGCAGTGAGAGCATCATCTGGATTAATAACTTATTGATCCTTTAAAAAAATTATACATTTTCATGGTAAAGACTTCAGGGCTTCAGCTTTAATTGTGAAATCATCCAACAGTTCTCATCCAACATTGGTTTTTTCCCTAAGGCTCTAAGAGAGAAGCCTGCAGTTCCTATTTTCCTGCCCATTACCTTGAAATGATGTAAAAAAGTCATACACTCTTCTTGATCTGTGATAATTTCACGCGCTTTTTTGCAAATTATGCAAATTATTTATTCAGGTGTCTTCTATTAGTTCATAACTCATCTATCCAACAGCAGTAATTCAAAGCTAATACAGTTATATCCTTTCTTTTCCTCTGTTGATTACAAATCTAAGCTTTTATCATTTGTTTTCAATGTAATGACTGTGCAGAAAGTTGTAATAATTAATTTGTGTTCACCAAAGTGATTTAATTGCTGTGGTTTTCATTGTAAGTGTAATTGCCATGGCATTTCCATTTTCAGACTGCTCAGATGCACTATAACCTTCATGTTGTTTCCTTGCTTCTCGTTATTCTGCTGTGGTTGTCCAACAATATGGTGGGAGTCCTCTTTTAAAAGTGAATCTTAGGGAAAAGCTCAGGCATGTGTGACAGCTTCTCCTTTTTACTGATTAAGGGCATATGTAGATCCAGCATGTTGCCACCTTTTGCTGTATGAGCAGGATAGGAAGCAATTCCAGGAAGGACTTGTTGGCATCTGTTGCTGCTGGTTGGATACACATGTTTTGCGTGAGTGATATTGTACTTGTGTAATTTACAGCTTGGGAGAAGAAGACCTCACATTCAAGTATGCAGTGATTCATGCCCAAATGAGGACAGATTTCTCAGGGAAGAAAGTGATGCCCTCTTCCATTATTTCATGGCAGTTTTGCAACTTTTTTTTACCATCTTTAAAACATTTCTGGCACAAAGCTTATCTGCCAGCAAATTTTCAGTCCCTGACTCTGTCTCTCAGATTTACTGCAGGTTTTCTGTGATTAGTATTCCAAGTCTCTGCATGCTCATACAACGTACAGCGTCCCACAAGCTCCAGCATTAGCATTTTTTATAAAACTGTGGGACTCTGCAATAAACTTGGCCCTTCTGACTTATCACAAATATTTCTCCCAGTTCTCTTCATAAAAATTCTGAGTCATCTCTAGTTCTGTGCTTATAAACATTCCACTGGAAAACACACACACTATCCGACTGAATAAAAAAATACCCTTCCAAAGGCTTTATAGGAAAATATTTATTCCTAACTAAAAATCAATTCCTTTATGGATAGCAAACACACTTAGTTAATTAAATTATTAATAATGATAATCATGTACTTGAGAGGAAAAACCAGCTATGTAACCTAGCAGTTTTGAAATGTTTGTTGTTACTGGCCTTTGCTAGTGTCCCTGTGATGTATTGGAAGGAAGCAATATATTTCTGCAGTCTCTGACGTCTGCTAATGACCCTTGTTTTTTCACAGAAAAACTGACCCAGCTTCTTGTTAGGCACTTGGATTTTGTCTAAATCAGGGATATAACCAGGGATTTTTCTCTTGCCTTCCTTGATTTGCCGTGCTTGAAATCTGCAGTGAGAAGTTGTACAGATCCTGCTGATTCACTCTGGCAGATGCTGATAGTTAACTGCATCCTGTCTGCAAGGGTATGGGATGGTCTCAACAGGATGCAAGCACAATTAATTTAGATATGGCCAAGATTGAATAAAGGGGCCCTTATTCGCTTCTATTGTAAACACCAGAAGAAGCACAACAAATATGAAGGTTTTTTATATTGTGAATGTGTTAAGGGCAGGTTCAGTAGGACACGCATTTGCGGGACTCTTCATAGCTAAATTAAAAAGAAATAATAATAAAATTAGGATATCCTGATCCCAGAGAAGACAATACTACTGCATCCATTAAAGCCAGTGTTTCAGCCTTATGCCCAATAGCCTTATGCTCAATAAGCATAATAATGTTTTAGCCTTATGCTCAATAGGAGCACCCATGCAGTGTTATGCATTTTCTGGTAATGATGGAATGATGGAATTTCTGGAAATGAAAGAATGACAGGTACTATCAGTGCAGTTGGCAGCAACTGCCATGGTGTTATTCAAGATTGGCTATATAATAAGCCAAATCAGAACGTCAGATCTCTGTGTTCTTTCCTATTGGAGCTAGTGGTTGAGCTTTTAAATATTTATTATTCTTAATAGACGCAGAAGTCTGCAGATGAACTACGTATTGGCCAAGCTACCAGATCTCTGCATAGCAGCCCCTGCCCAGGTTCTCTGCATTGTGCTCTGTGCTGCACAGGCAGGAATTTTTAATTGTGATGTTTGCAATTCAGCATCAAGGCTCGGCCATGAAAGAAAAAAAATGTATATGCTCCTCAAAATATCCTTTCCATGCACTTGAGTTTAAAATTCAGTGTGTTCTTGCCCAGTGATGATTTCATCTTTCTTGCAGGGAAAGTAAGTGAAGTCATCTTATCCAGTTCAGCTATGGCCTTTTTTTTCCCATGTGGGTCATGAAAACAACTCTACAGTAGCAGCCATTTGAAAATATTATCTCTTTTCCCCACCCCAAAATGTTGCAGAGGATTTACTGGATAGTTTTATTTGCTTCAGCAAATACCTGCTGCACTTAAGTCATAAGACACTGAAAAAATACTGCAGTAGAGCCCTTTTTATATCACCAACAATGTAACTGCACTGTCAATTACTCCTGGAACAGTGCTGGGGAGTTTATGGGAGGCTTGTGAATTGTACTGGAATCAGTGTTTTGGGATTATTTTCTTTTCTGAATCCCAACAGGGAAGGATTTTCATACACCTAAAAGGGATGAAAATGTGTTGTGCTCTTTTGTGGTACAAAGAGAAAGGGGGTTTCAGCTGATTTTCTAGAGAATGTCCATGCTAGTGCTGCAAATGCATGCTGTGATGCTACACAGCCAACTCTGGATTTTGGAATAACTTTGATCCTTTTGCTGTGTCTCTGGGACTGGAGCGTATGGTTAGCAAAATTATAGCACTCCTATTCTTTGAAATAGCCTGAATTTTTGAAATACTTCAGAATGTATTTTCTTCCCAGCATGGATCAGAAGATATCTGCCTGTAACTCAGTGGTTAGCACACTCGGTAGCATTTGGAGAGATCTGTGTTCCAGTTCCTATTCTGAATCACGTCCCTGTGTGACTGGCTACCGTGAAATCTTTTTCTCTCTTCCTTTAGGTTCACAAGGAAATAATGTATTTGGGGAAAAAACACTTCATTGAACCTGATGTTTCCCTGTTAAAGGTGGGGCTTTTAAAGCAGTTGCCAGTTTTTCGTAGAAGAAATTCCAGCCCATTCTAGCTAAAATAAATTTAAGGCTGTGCAAGTTGTTTTCACAGAGCCTGATTATTTGCTCTGTCCCTTGAAACCCTGTCTCCTCAATTCATGTGAATATATACAGAAGGGCAGCCACATTCTGAAGCAAAATCCTGTAATAAAGGCATGTGTGTGAGGAGGCAGATCATTTTCACTGATCTTTTTGTCTCTTCTTTTGTTGTCACTCCCTCTTGTGCTATAGCAATGGTGCTGAATGTTGTTATCACAGCATGTTGAAGAAATGCTCTTGACATTAACTTTGGTTCAGTCTGTCATTTCCTGTAAAGAATGGATTGCTACCTGTGAAGGCTTTCCTAACTTGCTCCCGAAGTTACACCTTATCTATATATCTTACCTATAGGTGGCTATTTGTCATAATAACTTCATTCATGTGCAGCCAGCTTTTATCTTCTGTTTTCGGATGCCTCTCACTAATATTTTAGGTGCAAAAGGTCCCTTCAGATTGGAATAGGTTACACTTGGCTGAGGAAAAGTGGTGTTGCATCTTTCATAAAAGTCTACCAGCCATTCTTTTCTGGGATAGTCCATCTAGTCTGAAGCAGTGGACCCTGCTGTTTCAATCTATAATTTCTTTTGTTTCCTTATTAAACAGCCTGTCTTTACCTAATAAATCACAACAGATCTACATTTCCATCATGGATAATGGCCCTGATGTGGTCTGTGTGACTGAAACCTGGCTGTGTGAAATATTGCCCTTCCCCCAGTTTTGACTCTATCATCAAGTTTGCATTATATCAGGTCATCCAGGAGCTACTGCAGTAATCCTTCATTCTTATTCTAGCTGTCCAGTAGTGGCTTCTTACGTTTCATCAACTGAAACATTGAAATAACAAGGTGTGTGTATTTATAGCCTCATTGTTGATTAAGTACAGTAGCCAGCTTGTGAAGTAGCTGTTGGGAAATAGGATCTTAAATCGGAGCTCATTTTCCCCCTTCAGCTAGGATGACAAAGGAAATGAGATATTCCTAGAAGTGTTGTCCACAACTGGATATAATAAGGAACAGAAGGTGCAGTTATTTGACTGTATTAATTAGCTATTCTTTAGAGCTACACATCTGTCAATTGCTAACTGCAGCAGCTTCTCAACTTCATTACATTAAGAAGCACACTTTTTTTTAAATAGCACACTTTGTTGTTGTTGTTGTTGTGTGTTTCATTTTTGTAGCAACACTTCACATGGAGTGATACCTAGCAAAATGACTTCTTACAGATCTATGAAATTGTAATTTAACACCCCTCCCAAAAAACCCTAAATATGAGAACCAACAGAAAAACCTTCAGAGTCTTTGTTATCAGTAAAGACAGAGTGTACTGTAAAAGGAAATTTTACAAGGTAGTATTTGTCAGACTGGGCAAGACATCTGTCTTCTTCATTTGGAGGTATATGTATGTTGTTCACAAATTGTCCTTTGGCCTCATTTTCTCAGTTCTTTAGCCAAAAGTCCAGCTAAGATCAATTGATGCTGCAGATGTTAAAATGCCTTCTCAAATCCTTTCACAGAGCTGTCACTTTCCAGCTACAGAACAGCATCGATGTTCCTCACAACTCAGAGCCAATGCTGATGCTGTGTCCTTTCTGATATAAGGATATGTTGTAACTCTAGGGAGGATTACCTAGTTGCTGTCTTGCACTGTGAGGATTTTGGGGTGAACTGCCCACCATATTCCATTCTCTCTGCGAAGCTGGTGTGACAATGTACACAGGGCGCTCCTCAGATTGCTTCCTGGACCATCTCTGGACCATCTCCCTGCTCAAGGAGAAAATGCTCACGTCCGTCTGGTTTTTATTGGTCATTGACTTTAATTTTACATCTTCTGCCTCTCCGATGAAAACTCAAGTTTCCCAAAAGCTGTTCTTTTTTGTCTGAAGGCTATTTGCACCTGGCTGAGAAAAGTGCCTGACCATGGAGGGCCATTTCCCAACAGTGGCTGCAACAGTGATCTCTCCAATCACTCTGCAGTCTCATTTCAGGCCTCAGTAGAACATCAGTTGTCCTTGTTTATTCTTTTCCCAGTTAGCATTTTCTATCACTGCTTTATATTATCCTGATACTCGTGGTAATCATGGGCCTAAGGCAGGAGTGGATGGCTTTTCATTTTTTATCTCTGAAGAAATGCTCAACATCATTGATGGGTGATTGTATACTCCTCTCCAAGGGTCTCTCTTGGTTCAGGTCCTGCCTACTTCAGATGATAGCTTTCTCTCTGTATGTCTCAAGAGATTTTGAGGGAAGGCATCTGATGTGGCTTTACTTCTGTGTTTTCTTTCTGTTTGTGATGAGAAAGAAGAAAGAATCACCTCATTATAAGAAAACAGGAGCTCCTGATTTAATGTTTGGCACATATTGTGCATTTAATTATTGCATGATTGCTGTGTGACAGCAGCGTAGGAGTAATATGGCCACACATTACTGTTTCAGGTTCCCTTTTTTATGGCCTCTCAGAAATAGATCCCTAACCCCCATCTCCAGCCCTCCTTTCTGCCAGCAGGTTCAAAACCTGCCCTGACCCAACACGTGTAGCATGGCCAGTCCACTGCAGATCTAAGAATGCTTGGTTCAGTTCCCAGAGCTCTGGTAATAAACAGGCAGCCTCTTGATTTAGCTCTCAAGTTTTGAAACTTTTTGTTTACTCTCCAGGAAACTTTATTTAATATTCTTGTTAAATAACTAAGATAAGGATTAGTGAATATTTTAAAGATAAAATAAACGAACTAAATCTGAGGGATGCTTGAACCACTTTTTGAGAGTGTTAAGTATCAGTTACCTTGGGCTGCCTAACATTTCACTGCAATTGAAACATTTCTACTCTTTACTGCTCTAGCTGTTGTGTTTGTTCTTAATATAGAGGATGCAACACCTCCTGGTGTGGCATGAATAGTTTTCAAGGCCAGGCTACTTTGTCGTTTGGCTTTCTTTCTCTGATCAACAAACACTATTTATTTCATGTTGGAGCTCATCAACCTGAAGATTCAGAAGGCTGGAATGACGTTTGTATTTCTGAGAAATGATTAAGTATTGTAACAAATACAAGTGAAATTTCTGCTATAGATTATTGCTTAAATTACTGTAAATCCTCATTTGATTAACTGTTGTGCTACAGGTACATAATTTTCTGTTTGTGAACCCAAACATAATAGAATTTTTGCCTTCTAAAATCAGTTGATTATAAGTGATATCTGTTTTTAATGGAAGTAAAATTAGACCATTATCCCCAGTAATGAATAGGAGACACTAGGGAAAGTGCCGCCATGATTGTTCCCATGTTCAGTCAGGTTGTGTAAATATTTCATAGGAAAAGAGCTGCCTAGAAGGTTGTAGGAGAAACATCTTGTGAATGATAAGCTCTTAAGAATACAGTATGAGAAGACTGAAAGGTGATGCGTGCAATCTGAAGGGGCAAAAGAAGGTGAGAGATTTGCTTGTAGTGTTGAACGCTACAAGTTGAACTACAAGTAAACGGACTAAAGTGAATGTTCACATCAGCTCCAAGTGAAAAAATATGAACTGAAGCGGAAGATGAAAATTCAACGTGTTTTGGGGCCATATGTTTGTTGATGGGCTGAGCACAGGGTCTTCTTTTCTTATGGTTATGACCTGAAAGATGGTGTTTCTTGTCTGTTCTTCCCAAACAGTGACATAATGATACTGAGCTCCTTGTAGGAGAGATTTTTTAATGTGTTATCTCTCAGTAATATCAATTACTCTCCCTCTTTGTTTTCAGTACATACTCTTAGACTGAGTCATGTCAACTTGTATGGGCTTTGACTTCTCTTACCTTCAGTAGAAGTCTTATTCAACCAAGATCAGACAAATACTGTATAGACTTTCTATTGAAATTCATTAACTATGGTATCGCCTTTCCTTTTTTCTTCTCAGCCAGGTTAATAAGATACTGTGCATACTGCAGAACAGTAATGCTCTTGTCTGTTCAAAATCACATATTACATCTTCTAGGAGGAAGTAATCCTTAACACAAATATGCTGGTTGCACTGTTTTGTCATTGGGAGTTTGCTGGTGTGCTGAAGAAGCAAGATTCCTAGATGATTGTTTAGAAGTAATTAATGCTTCCAGAATTATTTGTCATGCATACACTAGAGTAAGAATACTAATATGCAATGCTCCCAATTCAGATTCAGTGACAAATCTATATTGTAAATTAGCATAAAATATACTTCTCTCAAAACAAAAATCATTTAAATTGGTTGAAAAGTTGCTATATGTAACCATATTGCAGTTGATTCTACTTCTACTGCCAGAATAGTGACCAAGTGAGACATCTTTTCACAGCCTGCATCACGAAGAAATGACAGTTGTAGGTCATAGTAGACATAGTAGTCATTACAGTTCATTTAAAAAGTATCTAGTAAAGAACTTTCTGGAGCTCAGCTCATTTACATTGAAACTCTCTGTCCAAATGTGGAATAGTGACACTTGCAAAGTCTTCCATGCAAAAGAAGGCAGTAAAGAGGAGCCAAGAAGTGGTGTAAGAGCTTCCAGAACTAACTCCTGTTTCAGCTTGAAACTGTCATGCTAAGGATCTTTTAGGACCTTACCAGCCATTAAGGCAGAAAATGCTGACTTGTAACTCCTTCACACAGGATTTGTGAAACGGTTTGATGGAGTTCATAAACATCTGCCGGACATGTGGACTGTAATGAACAGCTCCAGCCATGGTCGTTAAGAGTAATGTTCTCATGCAGAATAAATGTTTGTCCTGCTGACCTTGTGTGGCCCACTACAAAAAGAGGCCATGTCCAAGAGAAGGACTGGTGCCCTTCTGCTCACTCCATATTTGCATACGTTGGTCCAGCTTAGAAGTGGTTGTAACTCAATTCATGTAATCAGGATGACTTGCTTCAGTGTGCCTATTTAGATAAACAAAACCTGAGCTACAGAGTAGAAGTTACTGCAGCTAAGGAGAAAACCATCTTATGTGAAGGTTGGACGTTGCTTAGGTGTTGGATTTGAAGGAATGGCCTTGACTTTTGCTCTTAACACTGACTTTATGGATCACCTTGGATAATGAAACTCTCTGTGTCTCTATTCCCATCTGCTAATGGGAATAAACCTTACCTTTTCCTCCTGCTGTCTTAACTATTCAGATGGTAATCTCTAGGACCAAGAGTGTCACCTAAAACAACAAGTGTATTCAGAACCCAGTTTGTAGGAAGACCCTCTGAGCCTTGGGGGCCAGAGTCATAAGGGGATTTAAATGCCTGTTGCCCACTGATTTCAATGGGAAGTACATTTGTGGGTCTTTGTCCTACATAATGTAAATACACAGTAAACATCAGAAAAAAATCTTGCAAAACTATCTAAAGGATTGTGTTGGAAAGGAAAAAGATAGGGTAGAAAGAAAGACAGAAAAAAAACCTGTAAGAATAAAGAATTTAAAATAACAATATGTAAGTTTTTAAGATTTATACATTAAAGATCAAAGATTCCATGCAGTAGCTTACAAAGTAGGTGATGCTTCAACTGCATTAAAGGTTAAGAAGCTAGTAGACTTGATTCATTCATTTCTTTGCTTCTTTCTTTTTTGATGAAGAGTACCAAGATCTGTGTTATTCTAGGATTAGAAGATGATCAAGACCATGGAATGTAAGTGGAGCATTGGTATGAGGAGGCTTTCCCCTGCTGCTGTGCTAGTTTTGGGTGAAACCTAAGCCCAGATCTTAATCATGTGCAGGGATTAAGATCTTGCTAACAAGTGGATTGATTACGTAGAAAATCTCAGGCTTCAAGTTTGAGCATGATTCTGAAAAGAATGGTACAGAAAGCAACGGGCAAATCCACTCTAATAAAACAAAATGCTTCATAGCCAGAAAAGATTGGACTGGACTTGCTCTGTATACTATTCAGTGTTCTCTAGCATCACTATTGCTCTGGATGGGGAAGTAAGGGAGGACAAACACAAGGGTAATACATTGCCAAACTACTGCCCTCCAGTCTTGCTGAGCTGAGGAGGAGCAACTCAAATCTATGACGGTGTCTGTCCCTCATGCCTGGCTTCTACTCTAGTCCTCACATGCTTTTAGATGAGTGTCATGTAGAAGGAAACAGCAGGACAGAGACTGAGTGCATGGCCCTCCTCTCTCCAGCTCCTACAGCCCTGTGTACTGTTCAGTACTGCAGCTGAAACCCAGTTCAAGTCCAGGTAGGAAGGAAGGGACCCATTCCACTCCCGAGGGTATAGACTCCAATGAGTATGGACTAACATGTGAGTCCTTCTGAATGTGAAGACAAGCATGTTACTGCTTGTGGGTTTTGATCCCGAGTGCTCTAGGGGGGACAGGGAGACTAGTGAAGTCAGCTGCTGCAGGACTTTGTGTGTGATACATTGACATAGAGTTTAAACCAGAAACCTCGGGAGAGATATAGAGTTATTTTGCTGTCAGCCAAGATTCTGCGAATTGATTTCTGGCCTGTTTGTTTGATTCTCTCTAGTGAGATACTAGTTGTTTTCGCTTACTGCCACTGACCTCACCTTGTGGTTAAAGGGTAGGAATTTAAAAGGATGTCCTGATGATGAGAAGGCATAAATTTAACTTCCAATGCTCTCATGGGGAGCTAGGAATACAAATCTCATCGTCTTCCATGAGAATTTATATTTCTATTTGAATTCTAAAAGCCCCTTCTCCTCCCATCACTACAAGGCTAGATCTGGGGGTTTTTTTGTTTGAAGAGAGCTGCCTATGCAGGTGTTCAAAACACGTGTAAAACCAGGCAAAGAAACAGCTGTTGTGCTGTAGTAGTATTGGAAATAAAAAATGTTCTCTCATTTCATTTAACACTGTGGATCAGCAAAGAGGGAATTAAAGGTATTCTGATTACTATTTGATTTTATATCTCCCAAGAAATTTAATTAAATTAATGTTTTATTAAATAATATTGAATGAAAAAAACCCATGGGATTGTTTGGATTGTTCAACCATTCAGGTCTGGAAATCCTATTGAATCACCTCTGAAGTCAAACTGAAGTGTTGTAGAAGCAAACCCCTCACAGGGAGCAAGCAAGGCCATTCTCCATTTTCTCAGGTGACAATTCAGCATTGAAAAATGGCATTATATTAAAAATACAAGGAGTCAGTTGGCCACTGTAATCTCTTCAGTATCTACCTCCCTTTCCATGATTAGGGTAGATATCTATTTAGGTCTCTTTCAGAACCATTGGGAAATAATTGCTGTGCTGTACTGGTGCACTTCAACGAAGCTGTGACTGAAGTGCACAGGGTCCCTTGCTGAATTACTTTGATGTAACACATCATGGCTATGGAAATCTGACACTGGTGAATAAAATTAGCATAAGGGAACAGTCTTTATTTTGAAATGTATAGCAGAAAATGTCATATTTGCAGATAAAGAGTGAACATTCCTACCTATGCAGGCAGAACTGACTTTCTTCCTCCATCACAGTTCCTTGGGAAACTGTATCCAAAAATAGCCTCTCTAAACCTTTCAGTCAGAATGGTCTGATGTCAGATCTACAGAAGTTATGGTGCCTAAATTATAAGATTGATTTACTTTTTGAATGTATGAATTCAAATATGTTCTTGCAAATCCTAGCAATTTTGATGTAATCAGAAGAGATTACATGCAATTTCATTGTCACTGAAACTAACATCCACCAGCTTGCAAAGCACAGACAAGACAGCATTCTGTTCTGTAGGAATAATAGCCCACTGTCTGAAATAGGTGTAAGTTTTCTGTGATATGTTGGGCTGTCCAGTTCAGGTAACATCATTTTTATCTGTGCAACTGAGGTTCAAAATCTTCCTCACTCCATTCCTTTCTGTTACTGATTTTCCTCCATTAACTAATCTCTTTCTGGTTACGCTTTCATTTTTACCGGGAATCCAGTAAAGGAATCAATTGAGATCCCATTCTTCTGGGACTGTGGTAGTTTAGTAAAGCCGTGGCAGGGCTCTGCAGGCACCCGAGTCATGCAGCTGCCACGTGGTCGTTTGCTGCTGCCCTCCCCCACCGCAGACAGAGAAGAGAGTTTCAAAGTGCCTTTTTGAGTTGAGATGAGGAGGGTTTAATACAGTGACACATAAGAAACAGTCGCGGCAACAACAGTAATAACAACAGTGAGAAAAAGAAATGTACAAATAAGCGATACCGCATAGACAAAGAGATCGCCCACCGTGAGTCGCCCCTGCAGAACCGGAACTGGCCACAGGGCAGGATGTCAGCATGGTATAGAATAGCCTGGCTGCACCAAATTAACCCTGTCCTGGCCGAACCAGGACAGGGACTCAATTAACCCTGCTCAGTAATAACTTCAGTAATGATGAAATATTATTAAATACTAAAATATTTTATCATAATTATATGATTTTATAAATTTGCTTTGCAGTTACTGCATTTTTGCCGAAATTTCTAGTCTTTTTTCTATCTCAGTCTAAGAGGCCCCAAAGTGCCAAAGGAGGATGACAATAGATTTTTCACCCCAGAATATTTTTGTGACCTATAAAATGCAGTTTGGGGTCTTCTGAGTTGCTTTGGCATTCTGCATTATTTTCTTACACACAAATCTTTGAAAGGTGATTGTGCACTATTTTTGTGTCTGTGTGTAATGGTATGTGCAAAAATAGCTAAAAGTGATGCTAGAAATAGGATGGTGCTGAAGTTTTTTTCTACCTGAGTAGAAGCACTTATTTGATGAGACAGATATAAGGATGGGAGGGTCTAGTTTTGTTGTGGTAATCGGACTGAAATGTAATTCTCTGTCAATGCAAATGAGTTGAAGAATGCAAGATAAAATGCCTCCACTTTACACACAGCTCAGACTTCCCAGTCTCCAGAAATCTTCCAGGACCAGTCTGGACATCAGTCAGATATTTTTGTTAATGACTTCAAAGCAAGTGGTATTGAGGTCCTTTAGAGCAGTCAGCCCCTGGGTCTGGGATTCTGCCCCTCTGGGTGCCCCCACATGGTGAATGCTGTATCCATACCAGTTTAGTGCTTTGCTGCCTATTCAGTTGCAAAGTGTAACTTTCAGTGCTATTTATTCAGCACAAACTGAAAAGGAACTTTTCCAGGTCTGTCCTTACAAGTATATGCTTGTATGGAATAAATACTGCAATATTATAATGTTAAAATTGCATGGGAAAACTGACATTACGGTCCATGGAAATCTAAATCTAAAAGTTTCATACTGACATTGAATATATGTATATTTTGCAAGACTTTTTTTGGCGCAGATTCCCAAATTTATGCCATGTAGACTCAAATCCAATTGAAAAGTTGATGGCGCTTACTGAAGAAATATATTTTAAGTTCCTCAGTTTCCTTTAAAATGTTCAAAGAATACTATCATCTGAACTCTAACAGTTTTATCTTTATTAAATTCTGTAAGAATATGTAAAAAAAGGAGTAACTCAAACTATTTCCGATGAGTCTCTGGTTTACGATAAAACCTTTAATCATGTAATTTGAGCTTCACCCAGCTTTTAAATGCTGTGAGCAATTGCGTTCCCATATTGCAAAATCTGCTGTCAAGATTGAAGAGGCTGCAGCAAAGAACTGTGTGAGTGCTTAGGACTGTGAGGATATGAGTTATGAAGACAGATTAGACAGACCTAGCTACAGGCTGTAGTATATTACACAGCGTAGATAAATTGAGGCTAAGAGGGCATCTCACAGTGGGGTGAAATATACTGAAGGAATGCTATAGATTGATACCTCTCTGTGGTTTAAGACTAGTTGCTTCAAAAACATGCGGTAACATACCATGAAGTTGACAAGTAGACTTGGAAACTAGTAGACAGGCCATTGCAGTGCAGCGTGTTCAAGTGAGGGGAGACTGTGTAGCAAACGGTATGCATCTGCAATAAATAGAAATTGTTTCAAAATGAAATTGGATTAAACAAACTGAAAAGATAAATAAAAACATGGTTTCAAATGAAGAAGGGTTAAAGGACTGGGATAAAACAACTTAGATATAAACACAACCTCTCCTGAAGAAAATACATTTTCTTTACCAATAATTCAGAGAGATCTCCCCTCCACCATGCGTTGCTGACCTTGTACAGTTTCTGTTCATCTTTCAATCAATTTAGATGTGCTTTCTGCCGTTAAAGCGTAGGGCTCCCCCAAGGTGTGTAAAGTAACTCAAAAGGACTGTGGGTTAGCAAGGTTTTTGAAGTATTTTTATTTTAATTTACTCCTATGTAGTAGTAAATGTAGCATGTAGACACATCTGAGACCCAAATTAAACTGTGCTTTTTTGTCTGTTTACTAAGGTTAGCTTACATATGTGCAAGCAGAAAACTTCATCATCCCCATTTGGTGCTTTATAGAATTTCAAATTATAGTTATTTGTAGAAAAAGCTGTTTCTATTATATTACAACAGTTTTTCTGTATCCCACTAACTTGGTTAAAACAAGGATTGAATCTTAACCTCCTGCTGTACTGGTCTCTGTGTGGTTTCAAAAAGTTCATCTCATCAGTAGCACTCATGGTGTAGAACTAAAAAGCAGCCGCTTCTTGATGGTAAAGTGCAATTTTCTTTCCTCAGAGGTGTCCAACCATAGGAATGGCTTATGCTGCTTGCTGTTACTTTGACCTGCATTAGCAGGGTAAGAGAGACCTGTGGTGTGATAGGATGGAAGCTGGGAGGTGGCAGCAAGAGGTCTTCTTTGGTTCCTTCACTCTGAGTGTAGTAGGTTATAATGCCTTGGCCGGAAGCCGGACACCCACCCAGCCACTCACTCCCTCCCCCTACTCAACAGGACAGGAGGAGAAAATTAGACTAAAAAAACCATAGGTGGACATAAAGACAAGGCAATAGCTTACTACTACGGGTCAAAACAGACTTGACTTGAGGAATTTGATTTATTGGCAATTAAAATAGATTTGGGTAGTGAGAAACAAATACAGAAATTAAAACAACACCTGTCCCCTTCCTACCCTTTTCTAGGCTCGGTTTCTCTCCTTGGTTCCCATCTGCTCTACCCACCTCCCTTCCCCAGCCCAAGCAGTGCAGAGGGCTGGAGAATGGTGGTTGCGGTCAGTCTATAACCTTGGTGTCTGCAGGGCTGTTTCTCTTCCTGATTTTACTCACTCCTCGGACTGCTGTGTGGTGCTTTGCCGTTTCTTAAACAGGGGCACCACCATCTTGGCTGAGGGGCTCAGCTGTGCCCTTGTGGTGGGTCAGTTGGAGCCAGCTAGAACCAGCTGAGCCAGGCATGGGGCGGCCCTGACCTCTCCTCACAGAGGCCGCCCCTGCCAACACCTGTGTACCTGCACCCCATCCCCTGCAATATACGAGATACAGTAGTCTTTCCACAGGATCACTAGAGAAAAAGAATGGCCCAGCTCTTCACAGCCTGTTGTGATCCAAAGGTTCAACAGCATTCTTGTCTCCTGGATGTGCTACGTGGTAATGCACATGTGTCTGTGTTCCCACTGCCTTTGTTTTTGTAGAGGAAGCTTCAAAAGTACTTTTGACAATTTTAGCTTTTTCTTCTACGCGGTCTATTTTTTGAGACATTCCTTTATGTCCTTTAGGATTCAACCATAGTTGAAATTTTGATGTAAATTATTGCAAAAGGAAATCCTTTGCTCTATCAAAATGTTGTTTTTAAATGATTCTTAAAGACTTTAGTTTTGAATATTTATTAGAGAAAACATCGCTACTACTTTTCTCATTTCATTGGTGAGGTGACCCTAGTCAATCTGGCTTTTTGGTTTGGTTTTTTTTTTTTAATTAGTTGCTTAAGCGCTGCCAGATATCTAATTAAGTTCCCAATTATTATAAATATTCTATCCTCAGATGGCTTCTTATATTAGTAAATAGTTCTCACAAGGTCATTGATTCCACCTGGCATATAAAAACTTTTCCCTGTTTTTTGAAACAATGTAGTAAGAAATTGGAGTATTACACTGTGTTCCTACACTTAGATTAAAAAAAAAAAAAAATCCATTTAAGTATCTTGAATAGAACACTGCCACATGATAATCTGAGCCATATGATCTCACTGGAGAATAATCCCACCAACTGTTTCACTTATGAAAGTTTTACAGCTGGCACAAAATTATGCCGAGAAAGAAAACTATATGTTTCCCTCCTTTAAGAATACAGTAAAAACAAAGTAGAATTTTTCATATTGAAATTAGAAAGCCAAAGCTTGCCACTGGTCTTGTAACACAACCTTCTTATCCTGTTATATCCTGTTAAGATGCTGTACCTGTGTTTTTCCCAGAAAGAAACAATTCATTTATTTTCTTTCGGCTAAGTCTAGGGTGCAAAGCACAGCAGCTGCTGTCCAAAGATAGTAGAATTATGGGTGTGTGGAAAAAGAAGTTCAGCCAAAGATGTTTCTTTCCATTACTCTAGAACTTGCTACTCTAGTGACAGGAGCAGCCTCCCAGTTCCTCTTCTATTTCTTTTCCTAGGGTGTGTAAATAAACAACCAAATATAGAGGCTTTCTCCACATGTCCAGGGTCATATCTCCTCATATGTCTTCTCATGTACACATCGTGCAATATAAATATCAGTTCCCTTGTTCATCTCTTTGACAGAATATTAACACTTGTGTTTTCTCTTGCATTTCCAACACCTTTATCTCAATGGCCAATCGCATCTGCAGAGTAGCCTTTTTCCTCACAACAATCTCAATAGAGAAATCTCTGCTCCAGAAGAGTATTTTTTTTTCTTTTTCTACAAGTGTATTCCCTTTTTGCTTGTATATAGGATGTGATTTGAGACCAAAAAAGAAATAAATATTTAAAGCATTTGAGCAAATATGGAAAATACAGCTTACGTCTGCCTCTTTTGAACTATCATCTTGCTTTTTAACAGGAAAGATTTGAGAGATGCTAAAAATTCATTTAGGAAAAATACTGCAAAGGCAGGTTTCCAAATTCTTTATTGTGCGACTGTGACAAATGATAGGCTTTTTGCTGCAATACAATATGGAAGTTTGCAACTGCATCGACGTAGTATCTAGAAAAAGTTACATACTCTTCATCCATACACGTCCACTGTCAGTTCCTCAAATTGGTTGATAATTAGTGTTAAGTGAGGCCTGAATTTTTAGAAGATGTGACTTAATCATATAGTTTATCCATGAATGAGAATTCTCAAATCATTGTTTGTCAAACATATACATTTAGTATAGAAGTCAGGGGCCAAAATTTTCCAGCTTGGCTGCCTAACAACATGGCCTGCTTTTCAAGAAAAACTGTATAATTTCAGTCCAGTTTTCCATGGTTCCCACTGAGACTGTAGCACTGGGATTTTTCTTCTCTGTTGCTTTTCCACCACAGAACTTTTCAAATGGAATACATTTTGCGCAAGGAAGGAGAGATGACGGATAAATCCACGGGTGGCATTGCCTCCTAAGTGTAGACTGAACTTCACTGCGAACTGGATGCCTGTGTGGCATTGAAAGGGAGGGCGGAGCCCCATCAGGAATACTGTTGTGCCAGGAGGGCTGGAGAGTGCCCGCTTCTTCCCAGTAATGTGGGAGAGGATGAGGAGGATCTGTGTTGGTGCTGTGGCTCAGATAACCACCTGCTCCCTATCTTATGTGAAGGCTCATTTCGTTCTGTAAAGCGCCAGCTTTCTCCCATACCATATTTATGTACAAGCAAATCCTAATGTCTATGAGCTCTTTACAAGACTCTATCAGGAGAGAAAAGTCACTCCAGACCTCTCCAGTAACCAAAAGAGAGCAAGTCTTGTCCATGGCTTGACTACCATTTCAAGGTGCTGAATGACCAAGAAGAGAGCTTGTGATGATGGAGCCCAAGCTGGGAGTACAGTCTGTGGTATGAAATCAAGACTCTGCATGATAACTGATGATTTTTCCCTAAGCTGAAAAACTTTGGCAGAATACATCTGAGCAATGACAAGAGCTGTGACTGATAATGTTGCTCAGCACCTTAAAAGTGTAGGTCTTCCGTACACCAGGCTACAGGCTACTTGTGTTATTTCTTCTTCTATGAACTATGCAGTTACATACATATTGAAGCTCTTCTTGTTTCCTCTTCTGGAATTCAGACTTCTTTTTGATTCCAGTCTGGAGGCCAGGTCTCTTTTGAGTCAAAATAACTTGTTTAAATGGAAAAAAGACTCCAATTGTTTTGAATGTGAGCATTATTTTGATTGTTCCCTGGTAAAATGCTGTGGTTGAAAATACCTCAAACAACAAGAAATGAAACACAAACAGCAAAGCACCTACATTATAGTTTCCTTTGCAAAGCCTAAACAGCCCCTGGCTGCAAGGTGGAATTTAGGGTCCTGGTTTATAAATTGCTGTAGCTAAGACAATAATACTTCATTCTCTGCTATCACATAGCAGAGACAGATCAGATATTGCAGCTTAAATCTCTTCTCTACGGCTTAAAGTGAGGGAAAAGCAGAGATAAATTGGAATCCCAAAATCAGTCTTAGTGGCAATACAAACCAGACAGGAACCTCCTACTAAGACAAATATAACTGCATCTTGATTTCAAAGGCTCCTAAATTTGTGATTGCTAGAAAAAAATAAACAACAGGTTTCACTTAAAGCTACTTTTAGTGCCTACAGGTGTATTTTGGTGATGGTAGCAACTGTTGATACGTCAAACATAATTTTTGATGGCAAGATACTGAAGGAGAGCACTACATTATATATATTATCACATCTGATGATGAGCAGCTGTAAGCACAAACTAACATAAATTAAAAGTGTATCACATTTTTCTGCACTCTGGGGAAGTGCAGAACAAAGTCATGCAGTGATTACACTTCCACCAGCATGCCATTAACAACTCCAGATGGCAGCACTTTAACTGCAAACATTTCCAGGTGTAATGAGAAGGCTAAAAATAACTAAACAGCAAGGCATGACCTAGTGACAGTGTAATTTGCAAGAGCAATGAAGAGACAACAGGACTATTTAGCTGAAGACATGTGAAGGAAATGGCTTAAGCCATGAACAAATCCATGTAAATACCATCTTTTCTTAAAGACGGACATACGTGCAATCTCTTCTTTCTGTCATCTGCGCAAGTCTTTTCTTTTTACGTAATTCAAAATGACGATGAAAAGTGTATGTTCATTCATGTGCTAGCGTATATGTATAACCTGGTAAGAAAACACTAAGTTCCTCTCAAAGAGGATGAACCTTCTTCATTTAAGAGTTACTGTCAACTTGATAGGAAAGAAAAGGAGTTTGTGTGTGCCTTTCAGCAGACCTGTTCTCCACTTGGTTGGTTGGTTTAGTTTATTTAAGGCAAGATACGGGAATATATGTAAGAAATGCATTAAGAAACAAGGGAATTTTCCTTTTTTGCTTATTGCCCACAAAGTTCCTTGAGACGTCTTGAATATTTATCATCCATTTAAGACTGAATTTTACAGGATAATTTTATTTACTCTGTCACTTAGGTGGCAATCCTATGGGCATGAAGTGACTGGACTGCTATTGATTTTAAATAAAAGGAGTGGTTTCTGTCAAATACATTTTGCATCATGTTCAGAAAAGTTACCAAGCCTTGAACAGAAGTGGGATTGTGGAGTACTACCAGGGCAGAATTGAATGACAGATGTGAAGCTGTTTCAGTGAGAAGCTGTTATAATTTATATAAAGTTCAGGTAAATCAATCAGAAGTAACCGCTTCCCAGTTGTCCTTCACCAGTAGATGTCTCTGTATGTTGAAGAGCTCTTCCTGAGGAAAAAGCAGCATCTTAAAAACAGTCCTATTTTCTCTAATAGTCTGTAAGTTTCCAGTCTATTTTAGCACTAACATAAACCCCTACAGACAGGTGGACAGATTCTTTTTTATTGCAGTTGATAAAACTTGTGTGTCTTTAAATTGTTGGTGGTGACTTTCTTAGTGTATTTCAGTTCAGAACTGTTTACTGTCTACAAGGATCGTACTTGGACATTATAATGGAATCAGTCTTGAATGTGTCTGGGAACAACTACGGAGAAAAGTTATCATTATTGCAGGAACACTGAGGGTTGTTCAGAGGAGTGTGGTTAAACCACAGCCTAAAACTACAGCCGCCTCCTGAACTGTGTGTTGTCAGTCACCCCAATATGCTGTAGCTCTGCTGCAATCCTGGCACTTGTGGATTTTGCCTTCATCATTTTGCTTACGCTGCTTCCTGCTGTTGCTCTTGTCCCTTCGTTCTTTAAGGACCAGACCTAAAAGTCATCACTTCCCCCCCCGCCTCCCCTAAGGGATTAGTTCCTGCTGTGCCCTGCCCACCCCTCTTGTGACACTCTGAACTAGATGACAGCAAAACCAGCATACTCATGATAAAATTAACAACGTGTCTCATGGTCAGCATCTCATTGTTGGTTGAGAGAAGGATGATTCACTTACGTCTGTTAGTAACCTGAGTTGTATGAGTTTAACTTTTTGAGACAATGGGGAACAGTAATTGTAAAACATTCAAAAGGTGAGGTTAGCAGTTCGTCTGCCTTGTGAATCTCTAGATCACAGCTTTCAAAATAGTCAGGCAGAAGAGATATTATTTATGATACCATCATTCAAAAAATTAATAAAAGGCTCATTAAAAAGGAGATTTTTCCATCCTGAACACTGGCATGGTAGAAAAGTGACTTTTGCTGCTGATAAAAACATCTTAGACAAAAAATCCAATCTTGCAAGGCCTGCACATCCCCTGCCTGGGGCATGAGGATGTCATGAACTCTCATTCATTTCTGCGCTAGCTCAGAAATCAGGAAAACCTTGCTAAATTGAGCAAAGTTTCAGGCTTATGAGGCTTATGGTTCAGACTCAAGAGATAAATCAGGCAAACACCAACACTTTGGCTGCTTACTCAAATTAACCTTCATACCTTCAGAAATATGTTCATGGCTCTTTTTCACAATGCAGGAAGAGAAGTTAATGAGAGACTTAGTTATATTAATCACACTTCAGTTTTGACATATGTGGGTAGCTAATATTTTAAAGATGCAATAGTTCAAGCACACTGTTGTGATAGGCAAATATTTATACATAATCATATCATATTAAGGAGTTTATTATTCAAGTATGTTCTGACATTTGGGATGTAATAATTTGTTTAATATACAAAAGCAAAATTGAAAGTGATGACCTGAAAAATGTCTTGTTTGGGATTTATTTGTCAGAAAGAACTTGTGTCTTTACTGGATATTGAATATCTTCATCTCTGCAGATACATTTTTATTTGGAGTTCTAACCATGCCTTCCTTGCCTTTCACAGCCACAAGGCTAAATATAGGAAGATGTTTATCATTTTCCATTTAGAAATTAGTATTCCAGTCCCTCTGCAGCGCATATAAAATGCTCGTTATGCTGGAGTTTCACTAGAGCAGAAATGACTGTACCAAGGGAAAAATTTCTCTCAATCAGTTTTGAAGTGCATGCCTCAGGGACAGGGTATCATCTTCCTTTCTTGCACACAGTCACTCTTCTAATATCAACACCAATTACGAGGTAAGGTTCAAAGCTTGCCCATGAGTTTGTTCATATTCAACCCTACTGAGAGCAACCTGTGCCTACCTCACAGCAGACACTTTTCTCACACTAGAGCTCCCTTTTTCCTATCTATGTAAAATATACAGAAACTCTCTTTTGGCCAAGGACTTTGAAAAGACACACGTTCTGGTTAGTTCTGAATATCCTTTTGTGGTATTGCGGTGAAAATAACCTTCTGTGTCTTTTTTATTATGCTGTAGGCTCTTTGGAGTTTGTGCACCGCCATGCAAAATTTTGGATTACTTAATGGGCATAAGTATCAGGGGAAAAGCTCTTACATGCAATATAGCCCATCTCTCTTTGGGAAAAGTGGGAGTGGATTAAAAATTTGCTCCTGAGTATCTGAGTGAGAACTAACATTGCTGGAAGTATCTTAGCCTCTAATCTCCTGTCATCTGTGATAAAAGTGTTTAGGAGGATGCCTGCATTTAGGGCCTCTTTGGTTCAGGTAGTTTTAATTTACAAATGGTAATGTGCAGCAGGTTACACTGAAGAGAAATAAGGCAGATTGTCAACACAGGCTTGTGTTTTCTGGCTGTAATCTGGTGGTAATACTGTTTCTGCAGGAAACAAAATAAATTTATTGCAGCACAAGAAGTCTGAATCAGCAGATTTGTTTCTTGATGCCCTCAGTTAATCTCAGTTGCTTTTCTCAGTTGCTGCTTTGCCTCGAGTCATCCTGTTAGGAAATTCCAGATAACCTTCTGAGATAAAGGCAATCCCACATTAATTAGCAGCTGGCTAATTTTGTGCAGGTAGTTGCACATTGCTGTGAAACTTCCTAGGAAACCTTCCTGAGAACATCAGGAGAGAGGTCTGTGGAAGACTATCATGGTGCACTTCTATATTGTAGTTTGACAAAAGTATATCGACAGTTGGGTACTCATCTGTGGAAAACTTTTTTTTGTTTTTGTAAAATTCACCCAGATCTTTAGCAATCAGAAAAGGTTCTTAAAACAGCCACCTGCTTTGTTTCTAATTTGGTGGCTTTAATATAAAATGAGTGTAACAAACCACACTGAAAAAGTGCTCCTCCAGTACCAGTTTCTGTACTGGTATTGATCTCCATTATTCTACAGCCCTAGTGTTTGGCAGAATCACAAGGTGACACACCTATCTGACAAAATGTGCCCACAGTTTTCAGTTTCATTTATTTTAGGAAAAAAAAAACCCAACCCTGAATGCTCTGAAATTCCATCAGGCTTAAAAGGAAAACATGTTAGTAGAAGGTTGAGAGGGAGGGTGAATTGAATGGAGTTCAGCTAGTTTCAAAAGTTGAATAGACTTCTTGAACTTTTAACACCAGAAAGAAGATTTCACTGACAAATGGAAGGATATCTTCACCCTTTGAGTGGTGTAAACTATCTTACTGAACATGAGGAGATACTGCCTCCCTTGCTTGACACCATTACTGTATTAGATTTTGTGCTTACAAATACGATTTCAGAGGACGTGAGGATAGAGGATGTGTTCAAGACCCAGTAGGAGTATTGCTGAAAAATGAATGCAAAATTAGCATCAAAGTTCCTTAAGACATCAGTGTTTCTTTGATTTTCCTGTCTATTTTCTTCTTAGTCCTTCTATGAAAGTCCAAACTCAGTATTTTCTTCAAAATCTACCCACTTCAATAACTTTCCATCTTGTGGTGGAGCCAGCTTGTTTCTGTCTGCAGATCCACTGCTGTTGCATCACACTGCTTATTAAGGTGGACATTTTAATAATCTGTGGGAGAGCTTAAGTCTGCAGCGATTCCAATACCTTCATAGTTCGCCAGGAAATGAATTAAAAAGTAAACTCTGCAGTCCTGAAGAGACCAAGCCAGAGCCAGAACTGAATCTGTGCCAGGCAGCATCTACTACTTACAGCTACCCATCATTGGAAGTGTTCAAGGTCAGGTTGGACAGGGCTTTGGGCAACCTGATCTACTGAAAGATGTCCCTGCCCATGGTAGGGAGGTTAGACTAGATGATCTTCTCCAACCCAAACCATTCTGGGATTCTCTGATTCTGTGATCTTTGTGGGGGAGCAAAGTGGGAAAGTCCTGGCAAGCAGGGCTTTGCTGTCATGCTGTCAGGGAAAGGGTATTCCTGGAGGTCTTAGGAGTGCTGCTCTTAGGAAGAACTCCTCTGCCTTCCCACCCACCCTTCCCCAGCAATAGCTGCTTTCCTACACGTGTCTTCCTCAGACTCAACAGCCAGCCTACAAGGCCATGTGTTTTGCTGGCTGTAGCAATCTGCTGCCTCGGATACATTAGACACTAGAAACACTGTTCTCATGCCTAGAGCTGGCCCTGTCATCAGCACAGTAGTTAGAAAGGAAGCCTGTGCAAAAGAGAAAACATTAAATCAGCCTTACTCAATACTAGCACTCTTCAAAACAGCCCAAATGTTCACCAACAAATCTTATTTGGAGATACTGCTTCACATTGGTTGGCATCAAAGCAGCAAATGCTCAACTGTGGAGAAAGCCAGATTATGCTTTATTATCTAATTCGTGGCCTAAAGCTACAGAAATAATACTGTCAGGGCCCTGAAGGCACCACCAGGCTTGACTGTCCCTGCCCAGAGCCCTTGGGGTTCCCCCTCCCTTTCCCATTGTCCAGGACCTGTTATCAGCCCCCTGGTGCCATCAGCCCCTGCTCCAGTGATGCGGCAGCAGAGCTGGTCTCCAGCTCCCCACAGCCCTGCCTGGCCATGAGCCTGAGCTGGGCCCACTTATGGGTCCACATCCTAGCCCAGCCTCAGCCCATTCCTGTCTCCATCCCCAGAGAGGTGCCTGATGTCTGGGACTGTGGCTGCCCTGATGCCCCCAGCCTGCCCTGGTCCTGGCTAGGGAGTGGAACGGGCCCTAGCTGCCAGGCCCTGCCCTGCTGCCCCAAACATGGGGAGCCCCTGATGGTTCTGGCCTTCTGGGAACCTTGAGTGCCCATGGTGCCCTGACATATGCAATTGACAGAGCTCTCCCACAAGTAGATATTGAGATACTGTGAGGTTTTTACTGTGTTTCTTAAAGAAAGAAAGGCAAATGCCTTGCATCTATTTGTGTTAGAGGGAAGGAAATTCTTCAGGTGGGATGAACTCAGAGGTTGGTCAAAGGCTTATCCAGTGGTTGCTCTTTCATTCCCTACCTATTCACTTCCACTGGGTTTTGGTTTCAGCCTGAACCTCTTTAAACCGTTGTGTTTTTCAGGAATCTCAAGATCAGTTTGTCATTATTTTGCTTGAACGAATCCAACAAAGAGTCACCACCAATCAGGACCTCTCCAAGGCAGAATATCTCTTTCTAGGGTGGTCAGTAAAGACTCCAGAGATTTTGCTTTCTGTCCATCTCTGCCTTGCATTTCTAGTGATCTGGCTGTTGAGAAATGCCGAAACAGGAACTTGCCCTTCTTTGTGGTTTTTCTTGGCAGTCTGTGGCATGTTGAGTTTGTCACAGTCCCTGCCTTCATGGAGCAATGGCACAACGGGATGGTGCTTAGAGGTAACCAGACTGGATTGAAATGGAGTCAACTGAGCTATCAAAAGCAGTGCACAGATATTAGCAGATTAAATGAACTTGAGAGTGTCTCTGTGCTGATGATGTAATGCCAACTTCATCTTCCAAGGTAGCCTAAATGTAGCTGCATGGCACTGCAGTGTGGCATGTACACGTGGTCATATGCACTTCCAGTAGCAATGGCCTTAGAATGTGGCAACCCACAGCCCTGCGGAGAGGTGATCAATGGCAGTGAGTCTTCAAGGATCTGCAGTACCTGCAGCATCAGATCCCTAGAAAGTGCATGAGGTTTCCCAGGTTAATACTACAGTTGACACCAGTATCAGCAGATAGTGTATTTTCAACTTTCCGTATTACTATAGTTGTATGACCTGTGTGATCACTGAGGTTTATGATGCAATTTACAACTTCTCACAGTGTGGCCTGAGGTTGTGAGAATTGGAAGCACACATTTTCTAGGTGTCAGAGAAGAGGTGGTGACCAAGCTGTATGCTTGGCAAGAGGTAAATGCTGTCTATTTTATATTGGTGCAAAGACAGATAAACTCAAAATGTTCTGTCTATGATGTAAAATCCTGTGTAGGGGATGCTCATCGTTTATTTCTTAGTGGATGATGTATTATGAAAAGCTATGCCAGCACTCGGGGGCTTAAATAATTCAAGATGCTTGTAAAACTTACAGGAAATGCTTTTTTTGAAGCTGTAACTGGTCATATTCCCTATTCAGAATAGTTTGTGTGATGAATTTTGGCATTTTCTTCTAATATATTTTTTCCAAATTATTGTTTTTTCATCATTCAAGCAGGACTATCTTCAAGTCTGATGCAGAATTATTTTTACGATTAAACCAACAGATTTCTGATTTAATGTTCATCTAGCTTTAGAAAGAGCTAATTGATGAAACACGTACAGAAAAGTTCACATTTCCTCTGAAGCATCATTTCACTGATATGTTTAAGGTTTGGTCACTTGCATTATTTCCTTCATTGTGCATGAGAATGTGTGTGTGCACGTGCCTTGAAATCACCTTGAATAATTCAAATTCTGGCAGAGAACAGCCTCTGCATAAACGATAATGCACAGCTTTTCCAAGCTCTTAAGAACTGCAGGGTTATAGATAAATACATTCAATAAAATGAAACTCTCAGCCTTGCCTTTTTCAAGTAATGGAATCACCACTCAACTTCCCAAGTTTGACACTTCTAGTTTTTCAATACATTGGTGAATTACATTCCCCAGTTCTGCAACAAGAATCTCAGAGGAGAGAACCTGTCTCCCCTGACCACTTCCAGACCCCTGGGGAGTGTGCGTCAGGCCTGACCCGTGCCAGGCAGCAGGAAGACTCTAAGGAATATTTTAGGAAGAATAGGAATAGAGGAATTGTAACAATGCCAAAAGAGCAGAAGCTCCCATAAAATTCAGATTTGAATGCATAAGTAAAGCTTATATTTGGCTGTACATTCTTGTACAATATAAAAAAGTCTAGATGACAAAATAATTTTTAAATCAGACTTGTGAGTGGGGAGGGGAGGAGAAGAAGTCTGTGAGGGAGAAGGAAAGATGTTTCGTCCAGTGGGTAGCCTGCAACCTACATTCTGAGTATTATATAATTTTCTTTAAAATTTTCAAAGAAGTTAATTAAAACAAAAAGTAATTGTCACTGATTGATTTACTCCTGAGACTTACTGGTTTTATTTTGTGGTCACTGCCCTACTGCTTACGTGAACACCCTAAAGATTTGCTTTTGGTATTTTACCTCATGGTCATGTTTAGAAGCTGCTCCATCAAAACATGATTTTGTTATTTTCAGAAGTTTATGAAGCAAAGAGTTGGAATAGCTTAAAACATACAAAATATTCTAACATCATTCAGTAGTTCAGTTATAAACCTGAAATATGTAAAGTAATGATAGGATATTGACATTTACCCCTCCAAAGAGTATCTACTATGCAAATCAGATCTTCTACAGGCGAGTAAAGTTTAAAACCAAATAAAACTACCTCCTGGGACCTCCCCAAGCAAAATTCAAAGAGCCTGTGAGAACATCATTGTAGGTGAAGCCACTGAACACCAATTAATAGAAGATAATTACTGGCAATCTTAAAAATGCATAATTTACAGCAAACAGTTGAGGAAATGTCAGTATATAACTTTGCTATTTCATTCTCCTACGTGTACGACTAAATGTGTTGCTACCGTTTATTTGCTATTCTGTTGGAAAGAATTCCTTCAGCCAAAGATAAATTTATTTGCTGTTGGAGTTTAAGGGGATCCTAAAGGGGAGCAATTTATGTGCAGCTAAAGTCAATTTTATATTTTCTCAATGCTATAAAGATTGATCAACTAGAATTAAATTTAAGTGATCCCTAATATGCTTATTGAGCTAAAGGCACCTTCCTTAGAGGGAATCTTCATATGCACAATCATATAATTTTATGTATCAATGTTTGTATCTAGTATTTTAAGTATATAACTTTCATATCTGCTTAGTGTTTTGTCCTAGTTTGGTGAAATTTGATCTTAAATTTGGGTTTGATTCTAGTGTAATATAACTCTAATAATACATGTCTGGATACAGCAGAATGGACACATCTGAGTGTTGAACATATCAAATCTGCTTGTGGGTAGGGGGACAGGATGCTTCTTGCCCCTCAAGCCTATTTCAAGGGATGAGTCCCTCACCACAGCTGGACTGCAGCTCATGACATGGTGCTAACTGGCCCTCTGGGTTGGCCCCCAGGAGATTACAGTGGAGTTACTGATCTCCCATGTCTTGCAAAGCGTGCAGCTGTTTTGCTCTGTGCCTCCCCACAGCACTTTAGGGTCTAGCTGCAAGTCCCTTGAACTCCTCCACACAAGTGTTGATGGTTCGTCATATCTGTTGAATTTGCTGGGAGCCAAACCCAGACTAGCTTCCAGATTTAACAGTTTTGGATGACTCACTCTTTCAGAGAAGCAGCGGCAGGGTATTCAGGAATGCACAAAAATGGCAAGCCAATGACAAGCACCGTCGTGGCAGTGACAGCAGTTGCTAAATATGGTGCAGCACCTGACAGGTGAATAGAGGTAGTGAGCTGATAACATTAAAATACTTGGGTGTCTTCCCCACAACTCCTAGTATTCCTGGCAAAAAAAAAAAGATTTGACCCTAGCACTTTATAGATAAATAATTACCCTACTGAATTTGGAACATAAGTCTAAATATGTATGTTATTGTCATTACCTAAAGTATTTCAGTCTTTAATTTTGAGGTTGAGATCAGTTGTATCCTTAAAGGTGAAGCATTCTTTTGAGGTGGTACTCTAGACTTCAGTGGAAATGTGTCAGCCACTGAAGTGGCCTTTCAGTGCATAAACTGCTGACAGAAAAAGCCTTTGCCGTTTCTTTAGGAGGTGGAACTAGCGTGACCAACCTTCCTGCATGCCACCCTGACATTTCTGCCATTTCTACTGTGCTGCTGTTATTCATAGGAATGGCACTAAAAGGCAGGCACCAAACGTCCCCAGTCAACCTTACAGAAGAAGAAAAAAAACCTCAAAAGCTTTATTTTTCTCATTGTTAAGGTTCTGCTGTCCCAAGAGACCACCTTCTCGGGGGTTGATGGTACCTGTAGTGTACTGAGATTTCCCTATGAAAATTTTTGGCTTGGTACATGAGAAGTTAACCTTCCACTCAGCCAAGTGACACTAAGTTATGCAGGCTCCACTGAAGTAAAATCAGAGACTGACAGCCCATTTGCTGTATTTAGTGAGTAGCCCCAAGCTCTCAAATCAATCTGTAGTTTGCTGCGGATTTTCCTTTTCTTGCTATGCCGATATTTCAGATACACAAAGTCACCCCTTCCTGAGACATAAGGGTCTTCTTTTGGGGATGATTTATTGCAATAGAGTCTCCTACTGGGAGCCAGGGCAAACAATTTAAGCCTTGTTTTAAATAGACTTTAAATAACATGGATGTTGGTGTATAAGATTTGATATCCAGGTAAGTATACACAGAGAAGTGTGGACAAGTTTCCCAATATGACCAAAAAGCCTCTGTGATTTGAAGTCCTCTGTGACAGTGATCTCATGTCTTTCAGTTCTGTCCTCCCTCTTCTCCTTTCTCTCCTATCTGCTTCTCAGGAATTTAGCACTAGGGGATACTCAGTAAAAGCTGTTGAAAATAAACAGCACCAAGCATTCATCCATAAACTGAAGCCTGAGTTTGTCAGTGCATGAAATATAATGATTAAAAAGCAGTTCAAGAGATTTATGACAGGAAGGTGGCTGACAGCCTATTAAACATGATGATGTGGATGTAACCTCCTAGTTTGGTGGGTCCCAAACTGCCAGAAGTGAGGAGGGCATATGAGAGGGAAGTACGATTGTGTGTCTTCTTTGTCCTTACATTCCCACCTGGTATCTGCTAATGGCTGTTCTCAGAACCCAGACATTGGTTTGCAAAGTCCTACTGATGTGTCTCAGTATGTCTAAGTTTTTTGGCAGTCTGAAGCAGAGGGCTAAGGATTGCAAGGAGCACTGGAATTAAATAGTCTTTTTCTCACTTATAAACTGTTTCTGAGGTTTGTTGAGAAAATGTTGGCTTTCCTTTGCTATATTATTACTCTTTTGTAGATAGTATCCTACCACTCAGGTACTAGCCTAGGCCCTTTCCTGGACACAAACAAATTTTTTTCGCTGATTTAATGCCCAGGAAGAATGACGCTGTTATTTTCATCTAATATGAACATAAACCTCAATGATCTACTAAACTATGTATCTAAATATTTCTAAAGTTTTGTAAGACAGAACCTTGTACAGACTGAAATTGTATTACTACAACTGGGTTGAATCACTCGGGTTTAGACTTTTTTCCTTTCTCAGTTCTTATTGCATAACATCATCTCTTGAAATTGTGTCTTAAACAAAAGGCAGATTTTAAAGCAATGAGGGCTTTTCCCCCCCACCCACACTAATATCTAAAAATACTCTTAAAATTATTCAGGAGTGAAGCTTTTTATGGTGAAGTTCCTCAGATATATTGTGTTTTGCTTTTAGAGGAGTGAGTCAGTTTTTCATATGCTATAACACTTCAGTTTGTGAATATTGCTTTCATTTTTACATTTGTGGAGCACTGCAAAAAGCTGCCTGCTTGTGATTTGATCAATATAACTTGACTTTAATGCTATACTTTGGGGAGGGAGTATGTTTGATCGTAAAAGCTGACGGGCATACACTATGCAATACATGAAAAGTAAAAAAAATATAATAATTAAGTTCCTGCTAATTAAGTAGTCTTTACTGACCAAGAATCACCCATGGTAATCTGTCATGGTACCATGAAAAATGCATTGTAATTAGGTACCACAGTTTGAATATGAATAATCAATACTTAACAGATGTATGCCTCTTTGTTGGTTCCAAGTATCAAATGGATTTCCACTGGAATGAAAAATAAAGTAATAACAACAAAAAAAAAGGAAGGAAATTGATACAATGCTCCAGTATTTCATTATTTAAGAAATAAATTTTGTTAATTGTTCATTATTCCAACCTTCTTTTAAAGTAGACTAAAATACTGTTCCAAAGAATATACTTAATTTTAGGAAAGAACATTTAACACTGAAAGATTTTTCCTGGAAAGCTGCTTGTCTTTTTGTCTCTTCTCTATGGGAGAATCTATGGAAATATCTGAATGTATATGAAACTAACTCACCTCCAACCCACACCCCTCCTGAAACCATAACCTCTGTCATGGTACTACAGAAAACACGACAAGAATTACTTAAACGGTATTTAGGGACTAGTGCTTACAGTAACAATAAGGAGCATTTTATGGGTACAATATACTCATATAGTCTGACTATATGTCCCATAGTTACTTTTATGTTCCTTGTGCCTGTTACATAGCTGTAAAGTTGTCCAGAGAGGTAATACTAGAAATTCTGCAAACAGACATTTGTTCAAATGTTCAGTTAAAGCAATTCCTATCTCAAAAATTTGTTTTCCCAGCTTGCCGGTTGTGATGTGCAGGTTGGCATGAGTAGTCTATGTACGGTGTGTACTGGTGTATGTCTGAACTAGCAGGTGGGGATCATCCTGCAGAGGTGAGCAGAGAATACAGGGACCCAACATCCCCGCTAACACCTTCTTATAGATACACTTCTGTCCTGCTGAATGAATGCCCATGAGCAGATGGAGCACACTCAGTGCACCCCAGTTTAGTTTCATCCCAAATGAATGCAGTCTGTGGGCTCTGAGATTGCCTTGCAGTGAAAAGCAAAATGAAGAAAATGGGAATGCTCAGGACATTCTCATCAAAAGCGCACTCCTGACCCCTGCTAAAATACTAATGGAGATGCATCTGTTGAAGCTGGGATTTTCAAACTGAGCTAAAGAGAATTGGTTGCCCCAAGGTCTGTATGTGGGCAACCTGGAAAACAGTATTTCTCAACAGGGAGAGACTGCTGCCTCATTCATTTACTTGAGCTGGAACAGAAGGTCTGTATTTTGAATTCTATGGTAGAGTCCAAGGTTTTGGTTAAAATGCTTTTAGGTCTTGATATACCACTGAAGTGTAAGAGCCAGTGAAGTTTCATTAAACATAATCACTTCAGCTTCCAGCTGACATTTTTAATAGGAAAGCTAACTATCCTACCCTGCAGTGGTGGCTTGAAGCCCTGGAGATAACGCTGCCCAAAGCTAGAATAAATATGTTTTCTGCACATCATTCCAGTCCAGGCAAGGTGCTGGGAGGGGGTTTGCCTCTCTCTTGCTATATGACTTTGTGTAGGGCCAGGTGGGTTCTGTGCTCTGCCTGCTGGCTTTCACTGGGAGTCCCAGTTCTCTCACATCCCTCAAGATGAAAAGCTCATTTTCATTTTATCACTATAGCTCTCTAGCCTTCTGCTGACTCAAGCCTTTCCTCCTGCAGTAAGAAGTGTTGTATGGACACAGTGATTTTACACATGTCCTTGTTCAGGCTTCATTATAATTTAATTATAATTAGCTGTATTAAGTCTCTCATATATAAGTCTTGAGCAGCTTACCTGTCAGTATAGTGTCAGAGTGAGCAGCTGGAAAAGTGTGTCAGTCATTTCTTTATGTCATCTGATTAATACCAAATATTAAGATTATTGCAACTCATTCATAACACTCACATTTTTTCGTTAGCAACATACCTTTCACACCTCATTCCTTGGTGAAATATTCTTGCTACCTGCTTTAATCAGAGACATGAATAGCTAATCACTTATCTCTGCATTGTAGTAGAACTGAGTAAAATGATCAGAGTCTGGGAACTGCGGTTGCACATGCATGTAAGTGATGCATAACATTATAATTATGCTGATAGAAATAAGACATTCCCAGACAAAAAAATCATTTGGGGTTACTTTGAATAAACTAAAAGACAGCTATTACATCACAGCCGTGTCAAAAGCTTACTTTTTATTGTATAAGTACTTATTTTTTAAGCCCTAAATCTTATGTAAGTGGCACAATTTTAAACACATGCTTGATTTGAGAAAGAATTTTAGATTTGGATTCCTTTTAATACTGTGACTTTTTTGTGCATGTATTTTTGTTTTAGACCAGATTATTGCTCAAAAGGGATTCCAGCCTCACGGCACTGCAGGCTGAAATCTTTACTACATGGAATATCTAATGGTGTCAGTATTAAACTCTTGAGTTCAGCAATCATAAAAGTTCATAGAAAGTCAATCTGAAAAGCAGTACAATTTTAACTTCAGTAGAACTTTGTTGTGTGTTTTTTATCTTGAGCGCTATTTTGAGGTTGATAGGTCTTCAGAAGAGTTTGTTCATTTTAGCCATATGCAATATAAAAGGCATTTTACAGGGCTTTCTTCTTTCTCAGCAAGGTAAACTCTCAGCAAGTTAAGGTTGGACCAGAGGATCCTTGAGGTCCCTTGCAACCTGGTATTCTATAATTATATGAAGTTATGAGCAAAAAGGACATCAGTCATTCAGGTGCCCTGCCTCTTAGGTGAGGTATTTCACTTCTTTCACCTCTACAATGCACCTGGGGGCAGAGCCTCTCCTGCACTGGTTCAGCCGGTTGCAGCCTTAAGGTTTATGCACATCTGCTCCACTGTTGGGAAGCGGTTCCTGGAAAAAACTTCCTGCCTCCTGGGAGTGTAGTCAGGCCTCATAACATGCTTCAAGATTGCCCATTTTTCAGAACCTGGTGTATTTTGTGTCTTTCCAAAATCTGTACAGCTAAAAGGTAAAACAGCTGTACCAATGAAAGCCTATTCATCTAAGTCTTATTTGTATTTTAGCATTTCCTTGCAAGCCTTGGATAGTTCCAAATTTGCTTCTGGTTGGTGGGTAAGAGGGAAGGGGCAAAGAGCCCTGTTGTTGATCTTCTTTCCCTAGGTTATGTAGTGTTTTCCTCCTCCCTCTCTGATTTAGTGATCACTTACCCCTGAATTCAACAGCTGTAAATGGTGGCTTTAATGTGAACCCTATAGATCTGGAAGAAATAAGGCAATAACGTGTCTGATGCCAGGGAGACAGGTATTTCCCAGGTGGTTACGCAGTGATTCTTCACATGAAGGTCCTTTTCAAGTCACTCTTTAATTTCTGTTTCTGGCAGATCTGAATTAAAGTAAGATGACTCCACCTACATCTTCCCATCATGGCTGTCTGTCAACTGTCTTGGAAGGTAGGCTATGCATTAATAATTGCATTATTGATACATCCCAAACATTTTTTTTGGTAGAAACACTGAATATGCTAGAGAGTTTCAGCTGAACAGACCTAAATACATTTAGAGGCTGTCCACAACAACGGTGAAAATTGCAAGTACAGTCTAATATCCTAGCTACATGCACCACTTGAACTTAACTTTTCTATACTGTTTTATGTCTGAATGTGAATAATAAGATTGCAAATATTTTCATTTGTTTCCTTCTCCATGATTTTCAAAAAGTAGCTTGGGAAGCACACATCCAACTTTATTTCAGTTAGTTTTGCAAAGGAACCTCCTTTGGACTCTGAATAAAAATATCCCCATGGAAAGCGAGGAATGGTGGGCTCTGGGGACATGAACACCCAGCTCCCATCATAACAACACAGGGTCTGAGCATCACACTGAAGTCCCTTTGAAAGACTGAACTGTGCAATTAGATCAGAAGAAGCTTTACTTGATGCTATAATTCACTTCCCTGCCATGCAAGAGAGAAGTCCCCGTGGCTTATCTCAGTCAGCATTAGCTGTGTGGCAGCAGGATCAGAGTCCCAGTCATGAGCCAGGCAGTAGCATCCTATTGTGCTGGATTTTGGACAGGCATAAATGAAGAAGCTGATGGCTCTTCCACAGTCCATGACTTACTTGGCAATACATCTATTTGCTTTTCTCAGGGAGACACTACATCATGTATTATGGAAACATCAAGGATACTGTCTTGCTTCTGCTGTTTAGTAAATGGCATAGTGCTTCTTGGTAGAATATAGATGTCAACATGTATATTGAAAATGTCCAAGGGTGTCATGACTCCTTGCACGCAAGGGACAGATAACATGCTATTAACGATTCTTTCTTCCACAAGCAAATTCTAGTTATATAAAGCTGGGAGAGAAATAAAAATAGCCCTTCATTAAAAGCAGCCTTGTCTGCTGTACCTATGGCATATTAGACTTATTTAAGTAACATTGTGAATTCTTGAGGAAAAAAAAACTGGAGATGCAGCTATTATTTCTGCTGTAGTGTAGCAAGGGCTTTGCTGCTGTGAATAATAACGTCCATGTTGATGGGTAGACCTAAATTGAAAGTGAAAGAGGTTATTCATTCATTGCAAAAATCCATCTTAATGTGAAGATGAGGGAGTTTGGGGAGGTTTTTATTTCTATTTTTGCTTTCAGGCCTACTATATGCTATTCAGGGCCTTTTTAAAGTTGGAAAACTGTTGATAATTGTATCACTGATCAGTGAAGTTTTAAATATGAGTTTCTTTTTGAATTCTTCTCTTCTACTAGACAATTATAAACTCAGTGGGGGATTTTCCTTGGTGCAAAGTGCCATATCTCATGCCTAAAAGTAAATTGTGACTTTTTTCTTTATTTTTTTTTTGCGTATGTTAGTCAACATTCATCGAAGTGTTTCCTTGCTGTAAAATCTGAGGTCCTTATGTATTTGGAATTAGGAAATATCCTTGGTATTTGATATACCAGAATGCTAACCAGTGACGTGCAGCAGCTGATACAGGGACTTAAGGGAGAATAAGCAGCATATTTGAAGGGGCAGGACTAGGTGGTGAGTGTGGCTCAGCAGAATGATGTGGTGTCCTGAGCTATTCTGTTTCCTTTGGATGGTTTCATGGCTTCAGAGACTACTCTGGTACTGATGCTCAGTGCACTGCTTGCGACCCACATATGGTTCACAGAAGTATTGCTTCTTTGGAATTCCCCCCTGCCCACAGCCACAGGGATGGCCGTGCTTAAAAAATTATTCACAGTTTGCTACCGTCAGAATGTTTAAAAGCTTCCCTGCTGCCATGTAGCCTCCACTTGCAAAGATGACCCTGTATACTGAGCAACTTTGGCAGCTGAGATGAAGATATATTTATTAAACTGAGCTTTTTCCTTCCTGCCTTTTCAATGAAGATGGCATTCCCATGACAGATCAAGAGAAAGATATCTGGGGAACTAGCTTATGATTTTGGTGGCTTGGGTTTCTGTCCTGATGCAGGGGGCTTCATAGGGTGGCAAAGGACTCAAGGCACAGGTATGTGAACCACCTCTGTGTCCTATAGCCACAGAAACATGCACTGTGCCTGAAGTAGCTGTCTACCTAAACACCTTGATTATTTAAATCAAACGCCCTGGTGCAGAAGCAATTGTAGAAAACATTTTCTTCTCTACCTACCACAATAAGAGTAGGACTGACTGCAGGTGTAAAGAAGGAGGGAGTGATTTATCTCTGCTATAAGGTGTCAGAAAGGAGGAAAGAATTTGCTTCCATCTTGAACTATGTAGAAAGTACTGAAATGAAGTCAACTTGCAGAATTGGCTGATTTTCCTGCCTGAAGATACTATTCCTAACACAAATAATGGAGAATGGATCCTGGAATATCCTTGAAGTTAGGCTCTATAAAAAGGCCATTTCTTCCCTCTTTTTTTTACCTTTGGAAAAAAGTAATTTTGTTCTCTTTTCTTTATGTAAATGCATACGTTTGTGTTTAGAGGTTCTGACAAATTTACTTTGCTTTTGTTGGTGCCATTTCCTGAGGAGGGGAATATGAACCATTAGAAAGCTTTCATCTTCCGTTATTATGGGTCCTTGAAGCCAGAAGTCTTCACAGCAGCATGCTGAGAATGTCAGAAGGAATCTGTCCTTTAGTCCTTCCCCTGGATGAATAGCTGTGGTCAGGAAAATGCAGTCTGAAATCTGGCTAAGGAAATGGGAAAGGAAAGAAGTAGGAGCTTTATTTTTAAGGAGGAATGGTACTTGGAACACTTAAGGACCTGAAACAAGACAGAGAAGGCTAATATTACAAAGTGATAAGATTTTGCATCAGCATTCAATTAAAGAAAAGCTGAAATTCAATAAATATAATCCTAACACATCAAGAAGAACAAATACTCTGGGCTTAGTTGTAACTGGGTTCAGGAGTAGCATTTAAACTTTGAACTAGAAGGTGAATTGTCAATACCAAGCACCTATAAGTAAGATCACATTTTCCTCTTAAGAAAAATTACCTAGTGCCTTATGGCTGTGAGGTGTATATATTTAGTCTTCCCACCTGACTGTCTGCGGTAGAACCAGGCCAGTATTTCTAATGGGCAGAAACATTTCTAGGTGCTCCTGGGGTTTTATCATCACATTTTCCTAAGTGAAACACAGTTTTGCCATACTAGGCAGTGGTTCTCTAGGAGAGAAGTGAGGAAACAGTGCGGGAACATTTAGGTGACTGTGTCACAAGAAAAGCATTTAGCATTTTCTGTAAATTCAGCTTTAAAAGTTGCTGCATAGTGATGTGAACAGGTTGGAACAGAATGGGATGCATTCTGGGTTGAAAGTCAGGCACTGCCAAGTTACAGTAATCAGGTAGAACATATATTATGGAAGGTATTGTATCCTTAGAGTCATAGAATCATTATGGTTGGAAAGGACCTCCAGGATCATCAAGTCCAACCTTCATCCCAATGTCTCTCTAACCACTAGACCATAGCCTCAAGTGCTACATCCACTCATTTTTTAAACACCTCCAGGGAAGGTGACTCTACCAACTCCCTGGGCAGTCCATTCCAATGCCCAGTTCCCTTTCTTCATCTCAGACCAATGTTTGTTAGAGGCCTCTGGTGCCTGAAAGTTGGTCTATGTGTAAAATCACAACAGAGTGAAATAGGTTTAAAGCTCTCCAAGAGTTTCTGGACCACAATGAGAAATGCAGGGTTATGTGATATTTTGGTGATTTCAGACCTAGTGCAACACCTTCAGGCTGAGGTCTTGTGAAACACAAGGACAGCTGAACCAGAGTGTGTTGGGGGAAATCTGTAAGCAAGGTGGCAGCAGTGGGCACGTGTCACGGAACGCAACTGCAAGGAAAAATAATATCTCCTTGTAATTTTGCCATGTGTTGTGAATATCTCTTACTGTCCTACATATTTCCCTTCTCTGCACACTTGCACACAAGTCCAGGACTAGTTAGCTGCCCAGACTGACAGCGTATTTCTTTTATTGAGTCAAAGGCATGCTAACAGCAGATCTGAGATCTGAGGACAAACCCTTGGCTGCTGCTTGGTAATACTAGCAGAAGAAAACTTTGGGATTTTTTCTGGGTCAAATTCCTTTCTAACAAGTTGATATGAACCCATTTGCACCTACCTTATCGATAGGCATTTCACCATTTGTATTTTTGAAATATTGACAGTGATTTTTTGCTAGTGAATAATCTCTGAATGTACTTTGACATTCCATGAATGTGTCTTAACTATTATTCGCTAGGAGGCTTGTATTTAAGCCATGCTCAAATTGCTCAAATGCTAAAGGCCACAATTATTTCTTCCATAATTCAGGACTCGTTGACTAGATAAATCACGTGGTACAGTTTCTACTCCAGGATTAGATGGCTTCCAGATCCATGGAGAGTTTTATCAATTAGTGCATCAACATTTCTACCATGAATAGTCATAAAAAAGTGGTGGCAGGGATATGCAAAATATTGTTTCTTCTCATAGCTATTAGTGGAATAAAATATTGTTTTCAAATTAAACTGTACAGTTGTTTGGGAGTTTTAATTTAACGGCAAGCAGTTTCAGTAACTTTAAAAACGCTGGAAGGTCTAAAAAGCTGTGTTACTGCTCACCTTTAAGTGATTACATGGAAACCTGTGTTTCTATAGCTAAAGGGGATTATTCCTGTGGTGCATGAATTTCAGCTGACAACTGGGGTGCGTGCATGGGAATGCCTACACAGCCATCAATTGTGACACCACTGCAGAGACAAAGTAATCCAGCGACAGCTAGGTATCTGGAAACGAGAGTCTCAAAGATGAGACTTTGATACCAATGACATAAAGATGTCAATGGATTATAAGTAGTCCCACAAGACTTGTCAGACATGTCACATTAAAATTAAAATTTAGTGAATGAGGATAAAACTTTAATGTATCTTCAATACTCTGACCTAGATAAAGTTGTTAATTTTTGATTTGTAAGTGGGTATAGAATTTTAGTCTGCATTAAAAAAAAGAAATTTGTCTATTTCTGTGAAAATAAGGGTTTTCTTTAAATACGAAGAGTCTTGGACCAAACTCATGTAACATAACATCGTATCACCAAACCTGATCTACCCTTGCACTGAGTTCAAGGTTTGACATATCCTTTGCACTGTGACCATGCAAAACTTGGTTGTTTGCTCTCTGTCTGAACAAAACTGATTATGAAAATATGTGCTTTCTGATGTCTAGCAGCCACTATGGGTTTTGGTCTTAAATGGGATTCTTGCTTGCTTATATGAAGACTCAATTTTTCCTCAAGGTTTTGCTTGTCTTCTCTTATTGCCTGTCCTCTCCTACAGTGTCACCTTACCAGGAGGTCCAGTTACGTACAGATGTCCCCTGACCTAGTTAAGTCTCCCTGTTACACGCCAAACATTCCATGTGTTTTGCAAAATCCTGCATCCCTCTGTTTAATTAAGTGGGTTATATTTAAGCAGTGTCTTATCCTAGATTGAGAATGAGATTGGTCTCATTTACACTGCAAAGTAGAGCCTCATCAGGTGCACAGAGCCACAGTCACTGTGTCCAAAAGTTAGCGTTGCTGGTTTATATTGTACGCTGCTGGCAGGACTGAGGTGCTGCCTAGTGCAGCTGGAGCACACCTGGGAGCATGAGGCTCATCGAGATCACCGGCTAGATGGCCTGCAAGAGGAAGGAGGTGACAGGAATGGGACAGCTACAGTGTTGCATTGCCCTCTAGTGACAGGCCGCCTAATCAGGTTGTCTCTCACCACACCTTCTCAAGTTGTGCCAAACGTTGCCTCCACTGGATTTCTAGACGGCATTACTGAGTACCAACGTGGCTCTGAAAATGGACTCCCGGAGTCTCTAAGCTGAGGTGTGGCTGTGTAGAGCCACTAAAAAAACTCAGGCCCATAATAAATTTCAGGTTGTTGATTTCCAGGCCAAAGAAACATTCATTTCCAGTCTGCTAACATCAGAAATTCAGTCTGCCAGGAGAAAGGGGTTTCGCCTCCTCTGTGCCCATCCCACCATTAATACATATTTTTGAAAGCAAAACTGAAATGTTAGGGTTTTTTTTCCTACCCTGCCCAACATCAGTTACAACTCTGCTGTCACCCACAGAATAGTAGTTAATGAAAATACCAGATTTTTGTGGTATGGCCAATAACAACTTTTTTTTTTTTTTCCTTTGGCTAATTAAAAGTGAGGAAGTGGATCCACCATCACTAGTGATTCACAAACATTAGTAACAAGAAGGAATTTATAGTTCCACATTTGGAAGTAAATGGGAATTTCAAATGGCGTCAAGCCAGGGTTTTTACAAAATCATTCAGGTTACATTTTAAAAAATTACTTTATTTTTTGCTTACTTTCATAATGTCTTTGAATAGTGGACATTTCTTGACAGCTTCTTAAGGTATATGATAAAATTTCAGACAATTAGAGAGCTGGTCAAAGGAAAAAGATTGATTTTATTATGATTTTGTGAAGGTTATACATCTATTTTTGTTCCACACTGGGACAAAGTCACAACCTTGTAATTCTGTTATGTGAAAATGTTTGAATCAAAATGTCAGTTTTCAAACTGAGAAAGGAAGTGTTTTGATTCCTTTTTCTCTTCCTTGTTTTCCTTCTGAAATTGGCATGGACCCTCTTTAAAATGTCATTGAAATGAATGCTTCTCTGCAAAACATTTTAGACTTACCAAAAAACAGTCTGACCTAATTTAATCTATGTGGCTATTTTGCTGTTCAAAAATCCTACTGAAGAAAAGGCTCATTTTGTAATCACTGTTTACATTTTCTGATTTGTGACTAGTTTTTTTTTCTCTCACTCTTTCTCAATTTGTGCCTGAAGTTTCAAAAAATGCATCCTCCACACTTCGGGAGTAAAACAAACACACAACGAAATCATAGTCAGTCAGTGGCAAATCCATGCTTCATTGGATCACAAATTTCAGCAGTAATGGTATCCCAAAGGGCATTACATCTTTGGTCTGTTATTTGCATTTAATTCATTTGTCCTGAACTCATTCTGCAGATTATTTTGCCTTACCTTCTCTTGTAACATAGCAGCTCACTAAGGCCTTGTTTCTGTCTTAGTAATGAACTACTTCCTAGTGTGCCAAGCTGAAACTTCTTGCTTTCAGGCAAATTACATGGGGAAGAACTTCTACATAAGAGTTAAAATTTTGATTTATCCATCCTCACAGTTTTATTACTGGAAGAGGGACTTTTCCAGGTACTCTGCTTATGACTGTGATGGAAAGGAGTGAGCATGACAGGAACCATAAGTAACAAATAAGCATAACGAGGTTCTGGAGCAATTCAGTTGCACAAAAAAGCAAGAAAATAATAATACCCATGTACCAGCTCTGGCTTTGTCTGTCCTTTCTAGATCCATTGATTGCAGAAAGCACTCCTTTGGGCATGCGGAAGTGATAGTTGTTTCAAACTGAAGTTATGGGAAATAATTCTATTTTATGTTTAATTGTGAAGACATATAATTTTAAAGCTGTTTCTACTGCTTATATATTTCTGCTTGGTCTTTATTTTTCTAGCTTCAAAATAAATGGATGAAATCATTAGTCTGGCTGCATGTGCATGTGTCTGTAATACTCTAAAGATACATAGAAAAGTACCCAAGGTTGGGAAAATTGACTAGTATAGACTGTTTTCAGTAGGCTTCAGTTTTTCCTTAGAAGATCACTGGGAGATGGAGGGAATTTTGCATAGGTTCACATTTAGTTCCATCTGAAAGTCCTGATTTGAAGGACTGGCATTGTCTTTCCAATAATTTCTGCACTCTGTTGCTCTTTACCTGCATGCTGTGGCCCTCCTTTGGCAGTACTGAAAAATAGTCAACCTCTTTCCCTAATACCTGGTTCAAAATTCTCAGAGGCGCTACTGCCTATTTTGGGGTTAGGTGTTTTTTTTTGTTTTTTTTTCTTTTTGTGGTTAAATTCTTCTTTTAACATGCAAGGACTAAGCTTTGTAAAGTCAAAGTCAGAAAGAGGAACAGGTTGCCATGTGTATGGGGACTGTGGATATTGTTGTGTCACTGAGGGGCACATAAAACACACTGTAATCAAACTACCCCCTGTGCAACACTGGGAGAAAAGAGGCCAGTGTCTGAGAACCAGGAATGCCCATCCAGCAGCACCACAGTTCCTACATTTTTCCCACCCTGCAGTGATGGGTAGCGAACATATTATGCTGAGGCTGCCTGACTCGCTTTTCATTATAAGCAGCTGCAGGTAGTTTAAAGCTACCTCGGATTTGCTCACGGTGCAGCCAAAAACCTAGTGACTGCAAAGTAGCTGTACCCCTAGTGGGATTCTGGTCAGGAAGGTGGAAAAAATGTGTGAGGACCTACAGTCCTAGTGCCTATGCAATATAGGTTAATATACTCTGGGTTAACACCTGTCCTATACAAGTTGTTAGTGCCTACACTTGTACTAACTTTTCTGTGGCAAGTAAATTGTCAAGTCCTTATTCTGTTTTCATTTGGTCCTTACTGGAGCCTTTAAAGCTTTACTTTACTCTAAGGATGGGGTAAGGGCAGTCTCAGCTCTCCCTGTTTCCAACCAAGCACTTCTTTTTCTCTCCATCAGTGCAAAACCTCATCTTATTAGGAAGGTCTCTCTTGCAGCAGTGTCTAAATGTACAAATTTGCTCACAATCACAGCTGGAGTGGCTTATAGTGGAGACAGGTCATGCTGGGATCTTTCACTTCAGCACCAATTAAATTTTTCTATGAAAGCAGAGGAGGAAATATGAGTTTGCAGTTTAAAGTCAATAGAAGCTGCAGAGCACAGAGCATCTTGTCTTTTCATATGCTGTTCTTTGTAGAAACAATATTGTTAAGAAGTCAAACTCACACCTAGCCCTAGGCTTTAGTTACCTGTCTGTACTCTCAAACCTGTCCAACTGAGAGGAGATAATCTCAAAATAAGGCCCAAGAATATTTTGAAGAAGGTGCTGTTAGGGTAAGCTGTGGCAAGTCTTTGTAATGATCAAACTGAAACTGTTTGTTTTAAAACAATAAAATTTCTCTTCTTTTTGTGCACAAGCATAGGTAATATTTGCCTACTTTGGTTTTGCTTTGAATTCTTAGACTCATTTCAAACCTCAGCAAAAGCTGAAAATTTAGTTGAAGCTCAAGATAAATACCCCATCAAGTCAGATCTAAAATAAAAGCTTAAGGTTTTCTGCACAATTGACAATTTGCAACATTGTACTAGATCATGCTAGTTGCCACTTAATTTTCTGTGGTGACAAGAGAAACTGTGATTTTTTAAAAATAGCTTTGCTACCAAATTAGTGACTGGTTTCAGACCAAGAGAAGGAATCTGACTATTCATCTGAATATTTCACAGCAATTGGCCTTGTTTGCTTTTTACTGTTAGCAAATGTTGCTTCAAGAGAAAGTACAGGCAGTGCCATACATAGTCAAGTGGCATTTTGGCTGGATTAGATTTGGTTAGTTCAGACTTTTTCTGCCACAGAGTATAAATGTGAAGTGTGAGTTCACGTGTGATATTTACACCACCTGAAGTTAGAATTAGTGGATATTTGCTCTAGAAGCAGTTCCCAATGGAGATTAGACAGAACAATGTATGACTCATTTGATCAATCACAGCTAGCCAATACAACTGAAACTATAAATATTGAGCACTTCATAGAATAGCTCATGATGCATCTGGAGATAATCTCCCTCCTAGATAATTGTTCGGAAAATTGTGTTGTATAATTGTTTTGGATAATTATGTGAGTAATGAACATATTTAGAGAAACTGTGGTCTTCTCTTACTGTATAATGAAAATAGAAGTTACCAATTAATATGATAATCTATTGGTTTTGGTCAGTGAGTCATTTATTTTAAATTACAGTGAAGAAAAAGAGCGCTAATTCTCGCTTTGAATTAAACTGCTGTAGCAAATTTGATGCACAGGCATTCACGTTTGAACTCCTGCTGCCCTGTTTTCCGTTTTCTTTACCTTTAATTTTCCATGGAGGAGTTTAAAGCAAATGGGCAGTTGTGCTTTATGGTTAAACATCAGTGTGATCTCTGCAGTAACATCAGCTTTATAAGAGGCATGTGCTCAGCAGAGGTCCAGACTTTGTGCTTCGTCTCTCCTCTGTGTGAGGATTTTGATTTTGCTGTAATTGTTTTGGAATTAGATTGTGCTGTGGAATGAGTCATCTCCACAGACCATAGACCATGAGCATCTTTGCAGTTTCTTTTCTCAAATAATAGCTTCACTGTTTGCCTTTTTTTAGCTTGCACTGATCATTGCTGTGCGGTTAGAAGAGGTAAAGTAGCTTGGGGAGCTGCTGCCAGTTACCCTCAAGGAGCAGAGGAGGAGGGAAAGCTAGAAGTTCCTATTCTGAGACACATAACCAAAGTCCCCCCAAAGCTCTGCTTAGTCCAGTTTACTGGGTTAAAATTGAAGTCAGTGGACGCTCAGTTGAGTAAAAATAAACACGTGAAAAAGCCAGAGGGTTGACTTTGACAAAGCCTTCAGAGTTTAGTCTGAAATGTCTCTGCCATGTATAAAAATGAATGTACAGGAAGTATGAAGGAAAGTAGCTGCTCAACTGTCCTGGTTTTGCACAGCTTAAGACTTATTTGAAATAAAAAGCACTGTTCATCAGCCACCAAGAGAACAATCCAAATCACTTCTTCACAGGAATCTTTTCTGTGACTCTCCAAGCTATGTGCTTGCACAGGGGACAGGTGGGCAGTGAGGACATGAGTGTGAGAGAGGAGGATGCTCTCCTCTTTCTGCTGACTCATCAGCTGCAGGTGTAAGGCCAGCCAGACTGGGGTTGTGCCCTATCCTTCTCACCTTCATGGTGTCTCCTTGCCTCTGTTCAACACCAAGTAGAAAACACTGCCCGACTCTCACAAGCTGCCTAGTGCTGACATTCCTTTGCTGTGCGTTGCCCTCCACCCACAGAAGCTCCTGGTGCTGCGGCAGCTGGTGGCTCATGGAAATCTCCCATACTGGAGTGTGAGGAGCAGGGTATGTCCTGCCTTGGCTCAGGAGGATGGGAGATGGGAGCACCACTGCTGCTTTCCCACTTGCTTTGTGCCAGGGAAGGTACCCGCCTGGCACAAAAGTGACTGATGCTGAAAGGCCTGGGTAAAACATGCAGGGCTGCTGTTTCACGAGCACACTGCTGAGTTTTGTTGTCTAACAGTGTCACTGAGGTCCCCTATTGCTGTGTAGCACAGTGGTACACCACCTTGCACTGCAGAGTCGCAACATGAGTTAGCTGGGTGTACCCATGCCTAGAGGTTTGGCACATTTGGAGGGTAACTGTTTCCTGGCTTAGCTCAAAAAATAAGAAAAAGCAATCTCACAGCACCCTGTATGCTGAAGCATTAAATACAACCATTTTTCCGGTAATATGAATAACTAAATTACTATTGCCACATATTTATTTACTGTTCTTTATGCTCTCAACAGCTAAGTTTTTCCAGAAGAAAAGGTTTTAACAGAGAAGGTAATCTAAGTGCTGTGAGAAATAATTATATTCTTCTGTATTACTTCTAAGCTGAGCAGGTTTTAACTGTGTTTGGTTCTTTTAAATTTTCAATGTATTGAGAGCATTGATTCCCTCTTTTTGTAGGCATGTATTTGTATGTGGGTATTGTTATATTCACCCAGTAGAAGTTTAGTTGATAAACAAGCTAAAATCAGCGTGTGAATTCATGGAAGTTTAGTACATTTACAATTTAATTCAGTTAATATACACTCAGAGTCCCTTGTGCTTTCACGCCTGCTGGCATCATCCATTTCTAATAGCAGGGCAGTTGACTGAGCTATTGATGAATGATGGGCACAGTGGGACATCTTGGGATTTATATATAAAAATCCCTACTCTAGTTGCTGGCTCAGTTCTTAACAGGGTTGTTACACATCTCAGAAACTGAATACAATTTTGAACCAATGGAGGCCTGTTAATGCTTGAGCCTCGGAAAAGGGTTGAGGAAACACAACTGCCAGAGTGGAAATCAAAAGAGTAAAGTACCAAAAAAACTTTCTGGTGCATGTTTTAGAGGAAAATGTGAGTATCCAGGGATATGAAAAAGGAATGCTGCAAGAAGGGAGACATGTTCATGTAATGCCTGTTTAAAAATATCCAGCATTCAAATAGTGTAACTATGGAACTGTAACTGAAGTATGCTACTCTCTGCAATACTGCTTTGGACATTGCTCCAAGGTACTGGGGAAAACATGAAAAATTATTGGATGGAAGGACTAGGCACCAGTGTTCTGCCCTTTCTCCTGAAAGCAGAGGGCTCCCTGTGAGCAACCACACCTCCATACCCAGGTATCTCACTTCTGAGAGGGTTTCAGAGCCCAACTGAGAGAGGAAGCCAAGTGGACTTTTTCAGAGCTTCTTCCAAGGAGACCTTGGAGAAGATGGGCTAAAGAAGATGAAGGCTAAAATAACTTGTTTGAATTCTAGCTCCATGTTGTGAATACCAAGGAGTATCCCGTATGGCTACATATCCACTTGATAGGCATTTCAGCGGGAGCCAGTGCCTCTGGAAATGCTACAGTGACTACTAAAAGCTGGTGATTACTGAATGGACTGAGAGGCTTTGACAAAAGTAGCTCTCTTCAAGTTCCAGAGAACTGGTACTGAATTCCCAAAGATGACAGCTCCCTTCTTTTTCTTCCCAGAGGAAGACAAATCACATGCTTGACCCTTCCCTTCCTTGCAAAAAGTACACAGAAAAGTAGTTGGATTGACAGTGTGGTATTCCTTCCTTCCTGTGCTGATAGGATAATATGAAACCCTCAGAAGCATTCTGATAACGTTCAGTAAGGCTAATCCGTTAGGCATTGAATTCTTGGAAGTTCTTATAAGGTTGCTAAAAGCAAGCATCTGTGTAATATGAGTATGGTCAGCTTCACAGTGGAGCATGGGGAGCTGATATTGAAGTTGCCTTTTCTTCATACAAACAAGACTGTATTTATTTAGTGACTTAATGCAAATATATTTGGAAGGGTTGCACTGGGGAAAGAAAAGGGAGAGATAAAAAATATTCATATTGTTTTCTTTGCCAGAAATCTAATGCTGTATGTGCAGCTGTATATATTCTCAGTCATACACTAGGCCTGATCAAAAGGTATTGTACTCCCTCTAGCTTAAACTCAGCTGCTTTATGTTGTGCTGCTAGTATTGTTCCAGTTCATCATATGCTTAGATGACTCATAGTGCATGCACTGTGGTATTTAATATAATATGTTTTCCTCTTTTAAATTAGTCTGCAGTGTATGATGTGAAATACAATTCACAATTAGCATTTCAGCACTATTAAATCCAGTTTGAAGTGTTTTGATGGAAACAGCAATCTGTTTTATTCTTCAGATTTCCCTAAACAAAACAATTGTATCCATGGCTAATAGTGTATATTATATGATATTAACTGGTGCCTTTCAAATAAAATAATATTTAAGAATTGCTCTTTCATAAGCCACTAGCACTGAAAGAACCCAGTCTCACCTCTTCCAATAGTATTGCATTATTGTGGTTTTGATTTGCTGTCAAGTGCCAAGAAGTGGGGCCACTTCTCTGTCTGGATATGCTTGGGCAAAATCTACAATAATCAGGAGACAGAAAACTAAGTGGGCTGACCGACATGGTGCCGGATTGGTATTGTAAGTGAGATACCTGGAGTTGTTGGCATGTCCATGTTGATTGTGAAGCCCTTCCATTTTTGTCATTTAGGGTGATGATCTCTGATAATGCCTCAGGGTCAGAAGAAACCTCAGCTTCAAAAGCTGAAGAGAAAGCTAATAGCACATGTACACATTTTAAATGGATGCAAACTGTGTTGGAAAAAAGGAGGCATGGTTCTGAAAAATGCTACAAATGGAGTGGAGGAGGCACATGGGATAGAAAAAAACAAAATAAAAATGAAGCAGAGGGTCAGGTGAAACAGTGAGGAAGAGAAGAAAAGCAATGATCTCTTTGACCATCCCTCAAAAGCAGCATGAGAGTTGGATGGAGAGGATACTGAGGGGTCAACAAATGAAGAACATAGGTTAGCAGGACATTGCTCTCCTTCTTCAGCACCACCATGTGCAGTCATGTTAATGCAACAATGTGTTTGAGCAGTAGTGCTGGCAGGACTGTCTGATAATCACACATCCCATTTGGAAAGTCCCTCTCCCATCTAAGATGACTGTGCACACACAGTAGGTGTGATGCCTTGTGGAAATTTTGGACTAACCAAGCCTACGTGGATCTTCTGGTAGAATTTTCAAAGTATTATTTTCCAGTACATGTTTTTGTCATCTGCTGAGCAAAAATATGGGGTGTAACAGGCAGAGTGCAGGCCATTCAGTTGAGCTGTGTCTGCCATCTGGACTGGGGGTTCATTGCTCCAAGCCAGTATCCCTCTACCGATGATGTTTCTGATGGTTTCAATCAAACAGTGCTTAAAACTGGGCTGATGGAGTTTTCATCACCCTTCAGAAAAGTTTATTTTACTGGCTTAACAAATGCTGAAAACTTCTCGAAGCCCTTTGCTGTAATCTATGAAAAATGCTACAAATCCGATTCATAGAGAATATGTTTTCTTTTGTGCCCTGCAAGCATTTTTCTCCAGATAAAACAATTCCAGTCCTTTCAAGTTTTCTGCAGAGATCAAATCTCTTTGACTTGACTCAGCATTGGTCCTCTGGGTTCTCTTTTGCTAGTCTATATCTTTCTTGAAAGGTGATATCTAACACCTAACACATCAGACCTTCTGAAACTCCATGGCTGGTGAAAAAAGTGGGAAAGAGGATTATTTCATACCTCTCAGAGATTATATTCCTGTTTATATATCTCAGTATAAGGAGCACTGATTTCCCCAGCAGTAGACCATTGCTGGGTCATTTTCTGTTTGCATCCCCCAGATCTTTCCCAGCGTGGCTACTGCCGTGGTTGGTTGTTTCCCATGTTATGTTTGTGCATGCTAATCTAAAGCTAGACTTTACACTTACTGCATTTTTCCAGTTCATTTCTTCTGTTCATCAAGAACGTCTTGCATTTTAATGTATCCCGGCATTTGTAGTCCTGCACATCCTGTTGTCATCTCACAAAGCGTGACCTCTGTTACAATGCTTTGGTTATCAAGAAAATGTTGAATGTACATGGCCCCAGTAAGCTTTTAATTTTGTCTTTATCATTCCTTTTGACTCTAATGTTCCATGTTCCCTGTCAAGCAGTTCAGTCAGAAGGCATTGGCAGACTTAGACATTCCATAACAAAATCTGTTTCCTAGCTCTAGCTTTTAACTAATAATTGACGAGGCCTGAACAGGATCTTCAGATCTTCAAATGATCATGAGGGTCTTTGCATATTAGGAACATGAGTTTCTGCAAACTATTTGTTTATGTCCTGCAACCAGATAAATGCAATAAGAGAGTTCATTTAGTCCATTTATGACATTGACTTGGAGCCAGAATTCAGTAAAAAGACAACACGAAACATGATTTACCACAAGTAGTATGACAATTAAAACCCTATGATGACTCAAAGGATCAAAAGCAGCATCCACAGTCTTGAAGCAGAGAAAAGATCAAATTGCTCAGAAAGCAGATAATAAATTAAAATTTATGTCATTGCCTGGAAGAGCTGGGTATACTAAGTGGTATAGGAACAAAGAGTGAATGTTCTTTATCTGTATTGTATAAGTCACAAATCAAAATGTGCTGCAGTTTAGAGCATCTTTGAGATATGATGGCTCTACTCTTCCTCTCCTACTTTAGGCTCCTACTCTTCTCCTGTTTGATTTTACTTTAGATCCAACCCCTTCAGAGGATTCTTGTAGTTTGTTTAATGTATTATGGATGCTTTCCTCTTAATGGCTAAAGCCCGTATCTGTCTCCCTGTGGACTGGAGAACCTCCAAGGATCTGGCTGAGGAAAGAATTTTCCCTTTCTGTTCAATGATTGTACAGCCTAATACAATGAGAGGCATATGAAAACTTTCAGTTTAAAAAGAATTGTTTGTTATTAGTAGTAAATAATATCAATTTGCTTATAGCATAAATACGATGAGGCAGTTCCGTATGTCTCAAAAATAGGAATATGTCAACAAATTGAAAAGTAAACAACCAGCAAACTTGCATTACTGTTCCAGTGACCTTGTCCTTCCACCCTTATTATTCCTCTGGTAATGTCCTGTGGAGCTTTTCTTCCTTGTCCCTTTCCTGCAGAGTCAGATAGCCTTTTGGGTATGATCTCTCTAAAGTACTCTGAGCCTTCAAAAAATCAAGTGTTTTAGTCCATGCTAATTATTTGGCCTCTGTCTATCACTCTGGAGTGAGAGTGGCACCTCTGCAGGGAAATTTAAAGGCACATAAGATGAATGAATTGCTGCTTGGAGGTGTATGTGGCTTTCCCATACCCTTCTCCAGGTTAGGAGAGACTGATTCTGTCCTTGCTGCATTCCTCTGATCTCCACTTCATCCTGCAAGTTGTTCACTTTTCTCTGTTCAGTAGCCTTCAGCATTCATGTTAGCTGATTCTAAATCCAAAGCCTTTTCGCCTTATCCTCATGCTGAAAAACAGAAAAGAAATTATACCCCTCATACTGCAAAAGTCTTGCACATCTGACGATACATGTATATATATAGTAACACCATAGTAAACAATATATGTAAAGTAAGAATAAAAAGACTATAGTATAAAAAGTATTCCCTCAGCTCTGAGGCTGCATTTCATTTGGGGCATTAATTTTCTGGAATTATCTGAGCTGATACTTACACTGTCATTTGCAAAATGACTTGGCTATTACAGTAATTTCAGTGGAGAGAGGCATTAGATGTCTCGTAATCTACATACTCTGTGTGTGTGAGCATTACAGAGCACATAGGTGAGTAGGGGACCTATTAAACATTCTTTCTGATATAAATCAAATAAAAATTAAAACCTGAGGTAAGAGTGTTTCTTTGCCTGAGCACTTCAGGTCTCAGGGGCTGAGTGCCTCCAGTTACGTTGTCTCGTGCTGGAACTTAGCTTAGGAAAACTTTGCCTCCTGGCTTAACATTTCTTTGCCTCCTAAAGTAGGCATCCTACTGATCCATAGGCATCAAGCATGTTCTATATCCATCCTCCAAAGCAGCGAGATTGTCAGTGTTTGTCCCACAGCTGATAAAGAAAAACTTGCTTGTAGCAAATCCTTTGGAGCTAACCCCTTGGCCCTCTCTGCTCCTGCAGAAACCCCCAATCCATTCTCCTTAGCTTCCTCACCTGTGATCTCCTTTATCATGATATTAAACAACATATCATCTGATAACTCTGACTGCTCCAAGCAGCATTTTATGACAGTCTGTGATACAACCGTTTCCTTCATTTCACGGGACTGCAGTTTTTAATATTGGGTGGGCAAGTGTGCATAATACAGCACATGATATTTTGAGATTTGTTAGCTTCATCACTCTTTTTTTTGCCTTATTCTTAGTGTTTGGACTAATTTTGCATGTGTGAATAAAGGCTAAGTGGGTGATCTTTAGTTTTTGAGCCATTGCTTGGTTTAATACCTTGCTGAAAGGTTTTTTTTTTTCCTATTTTTGCTGGTTGATACAAAACTGAGCATAACCAGGGACCCTGCGGACTTTTAGATCCCCAAACTGATTTCTGAATAAAGACCTGTCTGGAAGATATAAAATAGCTTTCTTCCTGTTTTTTCTGTTTTGTAACGGTCACACTTAAAATCTTGGTGCATACTCTGACTTTTTCCTTCCCATAATATACTGCTGCAATAGCCTATGACTAAGAGCATCTTTTTTGTCCACCTTATATTTGTGTGAATGTTCCTTCCTTGGTTCCACTTCTTGATGACTTCTTAAGTGCATTCATTGCTTTCCGCTTTCTATATCTGCCACCCTTGACATTTAATGCTTTTCATTTTGTAATACTATCTTATCTGCTTACTGTGTTTTCAATGTATACAATATACAGAACACACAGTTTGCACTTAATTTCTGGCTTGTTTCTAGTATCTACACTTTTAACAATCTGTCAGCTCCAACAAATTGTTTTTTGCTTATGTGGATTTTGGTTTGATTTGCTTCTGATGAAACTCTCAACCCTTTAAAAGTTGTGCTATGGTCTGATAACACGGTCAAAATTATTTTCTCAGTTGTGAAAGTAAGAACTGGGGAGCTTTCTGAAATAAAAGTTTCTCATTGGAAAAGCCATTTGTATTTATAAATACTAAAACTTTGTGTAAAACATCACTTTTAATAAAATCTAATTTAGGAAAAATGATGAAAATGCCTTTTTTGCTCTTATCCATAATGAAATGTTGCAGCTTCTCATTTAGAAATATTTCTTATTTTCACAGTCCATAGTCTAACTGAACATAATATTAAATAAAAATCTGAACAAAAATGTTCATTTTTTGAAGTGGAACATTTTAGTTTATCCAATTATCTTTGTTTTATTAAATTTCCTTACAAAATAAAATTCAGCTTTTCCTTTTGTCCCTATTCATAATGAAAATAAATCTAGTGCTCTCTAGTAGACAGAAAGTCTGTGTTCAGAGCGAGATTCACTGACTTTATTTACTTAGTATTGTAGGTTAATTTTATCTGTCAAGCTATGTAGATTCAACGTAAAAATTGTCACTTTTTAGATACATGTGTCAGCATTTGGAAGGAGGGAGAAGTTCTGCCCTTAGCTGTAGTTCTCTGGGTTAGTACTCCCTGACTTGGCAGTTAGCTGAGTGCCTTGAGTATATTGAAAGTTACTTTGCTTTTTTTGCTGATCATTGTGTTCAATCTACTGCTTCTTTTATTTGTATTTTCATAGTTGACATAGCTGCAGAAAATACAGGTTTTTTCAACTGTCTGTTATTTTTATGTAACTGCTTATGGAGAGCAACTTATAAGTGATCATACCAATTTTCCATTTCAATTAAGAATTAATGATCTCCTTGGTGAAGAAGAAATTAACAATGGAAGGAGATATATGATCAGAACCAGAGAATGTAATGTGCAGCTTGACAGAAAACACTGATTTTTGGAGTTGTAGTTAAAAACTGCAGTATTTGGTGGGTCTGAACATGGAAGAAAAAAGGGGTCTGTTTAGTGCAGTAGATGAATATGTCTTCCGTTCTTAGTAATTAAAGGCCTGGCTGATTGCAACCACTTTTTTTTAAGCCTATACATTGCAGTAGCAGGGCAGACAATTATAACATTATGGGAGATGTTACAACACGTCAAAAAGAAACTGGGGCTTTTAATGATGTATTGCCTCATGGTTGCCTTCACAGTTTCCTACTTTTCTATTTTACATATCCACTTGAAATTTACATCTTCATTTTTATGTAAGTCTTGCTTGTAATAAAGGATTCAATACTTTCGGTGGAAAGTAGGAATCTGGTTCTGTCCAAAAGAAAGCTGACATCAAACCCACTATCACTCATCTCTGCTTTTGGAGTTTACTTGTAATACTAGAGAGTCAGGTGTCACTCAAATGCAATGAATGCAGATGGCATGAATCTAATAAAGGAAAACTTAAAAGCCCTTCATTGGAAAGTTGTAAACCTAGCTTTGAGAAAGCATTAGGAAAACCACCCGTGAAAGAACAGTCCTTTGTGGTAAGCTCTGAATCAAATTGCCTGTAATAGCTTTTGTTTTCATTGCTACTTTCCAAACCTATTATTGTTTTACATGCTGGGAGCCTAGTGCTGCCATTCAAATCTCTGAGCCAGAGCCTGTGCCTTTCACACCTCCATCCTCCCAGTACAGCTACAAATCCCCCATTTCACTTGCTTGTATTGAAAACATCTTGCACATTTCCACTAGAATCCACAGTTAGGTGAATTCAGTTGTTTTGGGACTTGCCATTTGCTAGGCAAATTGAAAACCCTCCTTATAAGGCATAGAGGTATCAAAAATTTTGCTAAGATTCATCCTCACAAAACAACATCTATTGAGATGAAGTCATCTCTCCAAGCTATTTCCCTGCTTTTAGCATGAATATTCTTAGACTGATGCCTGGAAAATGAATGTGCAAACTGAAACAAGAATATTTATCTTCAGCTTTTGCTTTGTCTTTGTATTATATCCGTCTGGTGGTGCCTTTTGTGAAGCTATCTGGGGAGACATTCTCCCCCCCCCCCCCC
>VZZY01004617.1:0-28539 GCA_013400335.1 Eurystomus gularis | reverse complement strand
CCCGATTTTTTTTCATTGATATCTTCAGTTATGAAAACTGCTAATTCCGAGAGTGCATGGTTTTCTAAAAACAGAGTGGCACTGGGGTAACTGGAAGCCATTGGTAATGGAGTATCCAGAGAACTCTGGGCACTCTGCAATTGCATGGCTGTGCATAGTGTTGACTGACAAGAAAATAATACTTGCTGAAGGATAGTCTGGTCTTCAAAGAGAATTATGTTTACTCAAATAAACATGACTTCTAGAAGCAAGAGCAATCAAAAGCCTTTTATTTTGAACATTTATTGTGGAGATATTCTTTATGGGTATTATTCCATTGTATATTTTGTTAAACCGTTGGTGTCTTTAACAAATGACATTTTCTGTCTTGTTCTCCTCTCTTCATGCCTAGACATTTAATACAGGGCCTACATCATAGATTTTAAGAAATCTGCCATTGTTCTGACACAAATAATATTTTATGGAATAAAATAGCTATGTCTTGACTGCAAAGAAAAAGGAGTGAGCCAGTCTTTTGAAAACACAACACCTTCTACTTGGTAATCTGGACCATTAAAACCCTTTCCCAGAAACACATTTCATGAATTTTTGCTTAGCAGTGAAGAAGTTAATCAGATTCTGCTTGCTGAAAGGTCCACTCCAGTATTTGTTGACCCAGTGGTGACATTTGCATATTTTACCATTCAGGAGTACAGGATGGCTTTTTTCTTTTGACAAAGTAGTATAGAATTTCTCCCCCATTAATATTATCCTTAGCCTAGTATTCATCAGACATCTTCTCTGTGAGGTTCTCCAAATCCTTGGGTCATATTCTCAGTGGTCACATTGAATTTGTAGTAACCTGTAGTTTCTCTGAGCCCGGTAGTTCAATGCCAACATGAAATCTCACATGTCAGTTCTTGCCTTCCTGGCTCAGTGTTTGTTTGCATTCCTAGCCAAATTTGTTCAAGATCAGAGTGCAAAAAAAGTTACACTCTCGAAAGAGACTGTTCTTAACAGATATATTTTTCTTCAGTTTTTGAAATTCAGGAAGACAAAAACAGCTGCAGAGATTGCTGTAAATAGTATGGGGATCTGACGAGGAAAGAACCAGCATCCTGGGAAAGGATACAGGAAATTTATTATATTTCCACATATATTGACTATTTTACTCCTCAGGAACTTTGTATGGTAAAATTGCAAAGAGTGTCTATTTAGAGACACAGCATCATAGGAGGTATTTGAATGGCATATGCAAAGCAAACACAATGTAAAAACATAAATTACAAGGCTTCTTTTGTTTGTTTTTCTTTTCTTTCTTAAAGAAATGAGAAAGTACTTTAAAATAATATTCATTTCAGACTTTATTAGGGCATCAGCAGAGAGGCAACAAATGGAAGGCCAGCCTAATCCACTGGTTAGAGGAAGGTGTGAGTTTGCCTACTTTCACACATCCATGGACTGTGTAGCAAACTGTAGGGCTTGGAAGGAAAAAATGAAGGATCTTGAAAAATTCCAAAATCCAACTTTTAAACTTCAGCTAGTAATGATGGTGTTTGGTTACCTCTCTGCTGGTGCACTCTCTACTGATTCATCTCAAGGGATTCAAGGCAGGTGGTGGCTGCGACTTGTCTGTTTTTCCTAGACCTATGATGGACATCATACTGATAAAGCAGAGCACCCCGTGATAATTATGAAATTAATAAGAATGGAAACCTTTTGGGAATGTGGTCTGAGGCAAACTGCAGACACTGTAAGGCTGTCCAGCAGGACACTGCAGATTAGATACAATTTGTACTGTGTAAATGTGTGCCTACACATACCTATACATAGGCTTTCACTCTTTACCAAAGTACTGAATTCAGTTTAATGTAGATTGTATTTCACTGATTTCTTGTATATATATACCTAAGAAATACTTTCCTGAGAGTTGAGCCTAATTCTGAGGCAATTCAGCTTGTCTTATTTCTTGGAGCTGCACTTTCGGTTGAATTGGCTGTAGACGATATTTTCTGAAACAGAAGTATTTTCCGGAACAGAAGTATTTTCCTTGTAATTCTACAATAATTGTCCATTAGATATTCATTTCTTTCTTGACTTTTTGCTCTCTTTCAAGTGTGTTATTATTTATCAGTACCACACTGCAGAAATATTTTACATTTTTCTGTGTCTGATTGTATTGTTCTTTGCTTATTGTTAGCCAGAATTTACTATCAGGAGCAGACAGCAGAAACTTATTTCTGGTACCATCATTAATATGAGAGGCTGAAGATCTACTGCTGATCTCTATCACAACCCCTTATAAATTCTTTTCCTCTTGAAATTCACTTCCTCTCTTTAGCCAGTTTGCTGCCCAGTGAGCCAACTTTTCACTTATTTCACGTTTCTGCACTTTGACCTCTGATGAAGTGATTGGCTAAATGCTTTTTGAAGATGTAAGTACTTCACTCTATTTTTGCTGAATCCTTAGGATTGAAATGTCTGCTGAGCAAGTCAGGCTGTTTTTAACCTTTTCATAGTTTTTATTTTTATTTACATATAGATACTTTTCTCAAAAAAACAAAATTAAGGACTTAAGTATCTATCACTAACAAAATTAAACTTGAATTAAACATCAGGATTAATTCTTGGGCCAAGAAAACCTCATGGAGACAAAATAGCTCAAACTTCACATTTCCTTTGCGGAAAAAAGAAGGGGAAGAATGCAGCCAAGGTGCAAAGAAGGGTACAACCAGGTTTAGCTGAAGAGGCAGCGTGATACCCAGCACCTGCTGCAGGTACAAGGCTGTGGGTCCCTGGTGCTGAGTGTGGGGCCCTGGTCTGTTGACCTCTGTCTGCTGCCGCAGTCTAAATGTTTGATGGTAGCAGTGGCCACAGGAGCATAGTGCTGCCAGGAGAGACATACAGGTTGTGGTGCAAGTTCACAGGTCATTTGCTTCCTAGCCCATGTGGAGTGACTTCCAGTAGCTGTGATATCTAGTGACGGGTTTCCAAGTAGCTGGGAGGCAAAGTCAGGAGATGATGAATTTAACGGGAGATTTTCTGTGGTAAGCTCTCCTTGTGGCTATGGCACACTACAGACCCCTTTTGGAGGGCAGTTCTGGATCTCCTGCCTGTTCCTACCTCATCTAGGGCTAAAATGATGCAAGGCAACAGCACAGAGCTAAGAAGAATGGGAGGCTGATGGGTTTGAGAGGGAGGCATGCTCATCCCTTGTGGTGGTTTAGTAAAGATGCGGTGGTTCAGTCCCTGCCGGCAGCTGAGCCACGTGGCCGCTGCCACTGCCCCCCCACCGCGGACAAAGAAAAAGGTTTTAAAATGCCTTTTTGAGTTGAGATAAGGAGAGTTTAATACAGAAACACAGAAGAAACAATCGCAGTAACAACAGCAATAGCAACAGTAAGAAAAGCAATGCACAAAAATAAGCAATACCGTCTGGACAGAGAGAGGGTGCGGAGTGGACAGGGTCGCACGCAAGTGAGTCGAACCGAAGAACCGGAACTGGCCCCGGGGCAGGATGTCAGCATGGTATAGAATAGCCTGGCTGCACCAAATTAACTCTGTCCTGTCCGAACCAGGACATCCCTGAACTGTGTTAAAGAGCTCTGGGACATGGAGACCTCAGTGATAATCTGGTTGTTACTACCAGTGAGTTTGCATATAACAATGGTGTGCTCCATACAAATTTTCGCCACATGAGTTGTGTGCACTTGACTGCATCTGGATCTTTGGATGACTGTTCATTGTCCAGGTCATCACAGATCACCTCCAGCACAGCAAATTCCCTCAGGTACTGGGTACCTCTCTCCATGGTGGCCCACTTTCCTGGGTGACATGTTACATCTTCCTTGAAGGGATACCTTTCCTTCATGCCTGACAGGAGTTGCCTCCAGAGGCTAAGGCTTCGTGCCCCTTTTCCTATTGCTTTGTTAATGCCCCCTTCCCTATACAGAGATGTCAGCTGCTTGGCTTCCCTGCCCTCTAGTTCCAGGCTACTGGCCCTGTTATCCCAGCATTGGAGCATCCAGGTAACAGTGTGCTCACCTGGACAATGACTGAGATCCTTTTGCCTATCTCACAGCTCACTCAGGAGCAGGGGCCAGGTGGTTACCACCTTATTTATGAGTTCTGCCTCTTCCTTCTCCTCTTCTCCTGATGACCCTGCTTTGGAATAACCTTCCTTGTCCACTTCTTCCTCCTTTCCTTTCTTAGTAGGAGTTTCTTCCCTTACTAAACAAGCTGACGTTCACTTATTTCTTGTGTATAGGGATGGCTGATACTGGCATGGGTTTGTTCTCTGGTTCAGCTGCAGTGCCTGTCACCAGTGTTGGAGTAGCCAAAGTGCCTGTCATTTTATTGTCAGATCCAGAAACCTTTTCTTCCCCTCGAGGGTACTGAACAGTGTTGAACAGGGCTCAACAGGCATGTGCTAGGCCCCAGCATATGCAGTGATTTGTGTCTCTCTGGAATTGCCAGGGTGAGAGCACACTTCTAAATATTTCACTAGTTTTTCAAGATTCTGCACTTGTTCAGGGGTGAAGTTCCAAGACATTGGAGGTGTCCACTGTCCTACATACTTGCCCATTCTATCACACACACCCTGCCACTCACAACTGTTCAGGCTTGGGGCAGATCTCTGGGTGGTACTCTTAAATAGTTGTTTAACATTAAACAAGATCTGAGACACATTCAGAAGACACAGCAGTAGGAACAGTCTGGTTTGAGCATCCCAAGGATATTCAAGATTCCCAAGAGCTATTGTAACTAGCCTGAAGGAGAAGGGGAAGGTGAAGGAGCATGGGAAAATGTCCCCACTTGTCTCTCCCATAGATTAGCTCTCTGAGGAAAAAAGGTAAAGAGTGTAACTATTAATAGTTTCCAAAAGATGGTTCCCAAAGTACAGAGATGACAGTAATGCAGAGTACAAATACTGGATTAGTCACATGACTAGTAATTTTATCGTTTCATAAGCCAGTGTTACACAGTACAGCAAAATGATAACCTTAATCCAGCCTCCAGAGGTGATAAACAGCACAATAGAGAACATATACAGCAAGTGAAGTGTTACATAACACAACTCTGAGAACAAGCACAACAACTCAGAGCAAATAAATCAACATTGTGACCAGCAACTATTAAACTGATATAATGAATGCTTTTAACAAAATTGTTTCAACATGCTCTGGTCATATCTGTTGCTATCTCAACAGTTAGTACCCCACATTGGGCACCAAAAAGGAATGTTGTGCTTTAACCCAGCAGGCAGTTTGGCCCCATGCAGCCACTCACTCACTCCCTGCTAGTGGGATGGGGGAGAGAAACAGGAAAAAGGGAAAACTCATGGGCTGACATAAAGACAGGTTAATAGGACAGAAAAGGAAGGGAAAGTAACAATGACGATAAAAGAATATATAAAACAAGTGATGCGTCACACAATTGCTCACCACTCACTGACCATTCCTCAGCCAGTCCCTGAGCAGCAAGCCAATGCCCCCCAGTCTTATTGTTCAGCATGACGTCATATGGTATGGAATATCCCTTTGGCCAGTTTGGGCCAGCTGTCCTGGCTGTGTCCCCTCCCAGCTCCTTGTGCACCCCCAGCTTCCTCACTGGCAGGGCAGTACGAGAAGCTGAAAAGTCCTTGGCTTAGTGTATGCACGGCTCAGCAGCAGCTAAACCATCAGTGTTGTCAACATTAGTCTCATCTCAAATCCAAAACACAGCACTGTGCCAGCTACTGGGAAGAAAATTAACTCTGTCCCAGCCAAAACCAGGACATAGTCATAGCTTTTAAGTTACCTCTGATACACTTAAAATCCTGTTAATCTAAAACTGATGTTATTTATTAATTAATATCTTTGATCCTAAGCTTATCTGAGGTCCATCTTGCCTGTTTTGCCAAATACAAGGTGTCAACCCAATGGACCAGTGGTCAAGCAGGAGGAAGAACCGCTGTATTGCACCTGGGAAGAAGGATGTTATAACAAAGATGGGCCACATTCCACGAAGCCTAGAGGTGATAAGACTGTCACTATCACCAGTCCATGTGCTGCTTGCCAAGCCTGACCATGCTCGAGTTGTAACGGCCTAACTAATCATCCCCACGCTTAATGTTAAGCCCATGCTTCCTGTTGCTATTCTGAAATGTAAACATGTGCCAAAGGCACGTGCTTCCTTATATTCATGAGCCGGGCTCCAGCTTCTGGAAATAAATGTTTTGCATACTGATGTCAGGGTATAAGTCATCTAAAAATTATTTTGTCCTGGTTCCATTGATTTTTTTCTGAAAGAGATGTGCTAATACCTCCCCATCAGTCTCCTGTTCAGAGCACCCTAACTCTCAGTCATATTTGTCTCTTAATGTAGTTTATTTTCCCATGATAAGTCTGGTACTTTTTTTCACCACAGTCTGTACCTGGGAATGAGCAAAGGAAGGATGGGGAAGGAGGGGTGCAAAGGCTCTGTCACTTTTGCTGAAGTTTCTTGTCATCCACACAGCTGTTCCTCTGTCACAGCTTGGAATATGTTCAGCTTCATTTTCCTGTAACACATATTTTCCTGTATTCTCATTGTCAGATAGCTTGCTCTTTTAAGGAATATTTGCTCCCAAGAAGGGCACTTTTGTCTGAGATCAGGGGGTGCAATTGCTAAAGCAGCTGCATGACTTGACCCACTGGGACTTGTGGAAACTGAACTGCAGTCCTCAGCAGCACTTCTGAAGGTCTCAGCTTCTGTATTTTAAACCAGGTCTTTGCTCTGGAAACCTGTGTGACTTGGCCAGAATATATGGCCAAGGTTTTTGGAATGACTTATCTTTCTTTCTAGAAACAAACTATGTCCCACCTTCCCTGAAAATATCCTAATTCAACTCTTCTGGGGAAGGATCATGGACACAGTGGCTATCAAAACTTATGTCTGAAGCTTGTTCTGTGCCTCGCATCCCAGGACAGAACCTGAGGAATGCCAGCAGAGGGAGGCCTGTTGGGAGGGAGTGAGGGAAGGAGACAGAGGAGAGAAAACTGAGATTGCATTAAAGTACTGGTATTTTAAGGGGATAATTTAAAAGACGTAAAATTTTGCTGATTCTTATGGAACAATAGGGATTGTTAAAAGAAATGATAAATCACTACGTTTTCATTATTTGCTGTTGGTCCCACTGGCTTTTGTTGAAAGTAAATATTCGTAGTTAATTTTGGTGCAGCCCCAAACCAGTATCTTACAGAACAGCATTGTTCTTATTACAAATTTCAGAGTGTTTATGAAAACGAATCAATTAGTCAGCTAGCAGAATTGAATTTCAAATGTGAAATGAGCTACTCACATTAGGTATAGCCATACATAGAAATTATGTGCACTCTGCCATAAATTATGCAGGCGTTCAATGCTGAAATGCTGAAATGCGATTCATTGCATTTGGAAGATTTGAAACTCCTTTCATTTGCATATTCTGAAAGATGGCTAATAATTCAAACCTATTTCATGGAAAACATGGCTAGAAAGAAATGTATAAATGCCCTAACAAGGCAGCTTTTATCACTATTTTACTGTTGTTAAATAAGCTAAAAGTTTACCATAAGAAGACCTATGCAGGTAAATCTTTACCCCCATAAAGGCATCTCTAGGTAGGCAAACAGATCAGTTTAATACTTTTCAAATTCCATAAAATAATGATGGATTTTAGACCTCATTATTTCAGAGAGGTCTATTTAATTTTGATCTTAGTGAGAATATTCTGTAGTCAGTAGCAGTGACCTTAATTCCCTCATGCATTTATCCATTTCCCTTCTTCCTCCTACCTTCCACGTGTCAGACAACTCTCAATAAATTGGTTTCCTGAACAAAACATCTCTTCAAGAAAAAACAAGCTCTTGCACACATCTGCTGTGAAAAAACCATAAATTTTCTCAGGTTAATATAGAAGAACCTCCTATATCACAGAGCTGACAATTAATATGCTGATATATGCAGAAGAGGACGTGCATTTTTGACAGGTTGTGGTTCAGTCAAGAGCAGAGAAGTAGGCAGCAGTATGTAAAGCAGAAAGCGGTTCACAGCAGCCTAGGAAACCATGGTGATCTTTTAGGGTGATGCCCCTTGCCATCCTTGTTATCTCAGCATATAATCTGTCCTGGTTCATGAAGCAACATTTTAAAACCAGAAAGGTATCTTCCCACTTTTGTTCCCACTGGCAGCTCTCCTAGAACCTCCCTGGCTCAACTGTTGGAAACCTTCTAACTTCAGGCCTGAATACGTTAAGGAAGATAACATAATGTAAGGGTATAAAAAATGTCTGTTCCTGATCAGCTCTCTCTAGCCAAGCAGCGTATCTCTGCCGCAGGCAGTGGCAGGTGCCTCTTCTGCAGGAGCACCCAAGCAAACCAAACAAAAGCTAATGTTTCTTTGGTGTATTCTTCCTGCTCTTTTTCCTTTGGGCCCTGGAGAAAGACACCGGCTTGGGCAGAGACATCCTGCAGACTGAACCCAGCCTGTGGTCCAATATCTGGGCAATAACTGTGTAATAAACTGTCAAAGAAATTGTTCTTCTTAGACTAGATCATGTAGCTTTTCCTTTCCCAGAGGACAGGTGGTGATTTTCTTGCTGACACTGAGTGCTATCTTATTTCTAGCAGAGTACCATTGAGGTCACTAGCAAGTTGTACATGTAAAGGAACCTTAGATGTGAATTTTGCACTCTAAATTCAGGATTTAGCATGTTATAGCCTTTCATCTTTCTAAACAGGATCCCACTTCTTATGCCACAGTGTGAGGCTAATTATTCTCAGTTTATTTGCACAGTCCTGCATTTGCCATCTATTATTCCTGAAATATAAAATGATCTAAATTCTTTTATATCTGGCTGCACTACCTAATTATTCCTCATTTGTTTTTATTCTCTTCCAATTTAGTATCATCTGCAAAGTTGGAAATCATGTTTTCATATCATAATTAGGCCTCTAAGAACCTAAGAAAACTGCTTGGTGAATAAGCATGTAAAGGGCTTGGGTTTTTTTCACCCTCCTATTTTCATTTTAATAGAGATTTAAAGTGAGACAATAAATGAGAAATGCATGAAATTATGAGCTTAAAAATTCAACTTGTTTGCCTGTGGGCCATAATGCTGCAGCAACCAGAAGCAAAATGAAGAAGTAGTTATGATAAGGAAGTTGGTAAGGAATGACTGATAAGGATGTAGAAGCTGAGCTGATGCGTGCCTAGCTCCTCACCAACCTTGCTGCATTAGACGATGTGCTATTTGGACAGCGCATCTGCATTGCTGGTGTTAGGAGCATAGAAGTTCCCTTCCTCTTCTGTCCTATCTACATGTAGGTGATGTGCGGAGGGAAGTTGATTAGCAGCCCTGACTTTGACGCAGACATCATTTTCTACCTTGAGCAAGTCGTTCTCTACCAACAACATTAAAGATTATCCCACCTGTAAAGTATGGCTTATAGTATTTCCTATGCACCTTCAAAATATGGCTTATAGTATTTCCTGCATCTCAGAGGTACACATATCTCACACCTGAATAACATATAAGATACCACCACACTTAGAGTATGACAGAAGAGGGCTCCTTTAATTATGTTACCTAGCATATTGCAGCAGAAATCAACCAGTTTGACATTTTCTAAGACCAGTAAGGCAGAGCAACTCAGGAGCCTTTGCTTCAGTCATATATGTACCAGGAAGTCTCTATCTTAAATAGAATGAGCACCATATAGTACCAGTCTTTTTGTTTGTCTCTCTTTGGCTCACGTTGTGGCAGTTGAATGCATTGTTTCAAGATATTACAGAGCTGTAGACAAGTCAAACCACTACATACTTTCTCAAATTTGTAGAAACGAAATGAGAGAATAACTTTCCCATAAATGAACAAACAAGAAAAAAGCAAAGTACACAGATCTCTTTCCACTGTACATATTTTACTCTGTGTTCTTCTGAACAAGATTAATGTTGGGATCTGCAGCCCTTTCAGAAAAGGGGCAAATCTGATGGACCAGCCCAGTACAGGATCAGCCCTGAAGCTGCAGACCCTTTTCAGACCCTGGATTGCTCTTCCTCTTCATTTCCAGGTGGAAGAGATGATCTTATTCTTGCACTATGCAGGCATGTAACCATTCTCAGCCAGTTTAAAGCAGGGAATCACAGAGTGTTCCCTGTGTGAGTTCAGACAGGTGCAGATTTTGCATTTGCGCCAGTAAATTTAAGTTCACCATGTTACCCTCCTCTTTCCAGTTCAGACAGTGCTCAATTTAATGCACCTGCATTGCACATGCCTTGGCTTCAGTGTGAGAAATCATAAAACTAGGGAACAGGCCATGAAAGTTCAGCTACACCTTGATGTTGACTGCTTTGTTGCTCTTGAGAAACCAGACATGAAGAGTTAAGCTCATTTTCCAAAGACACTGCCATTGGAAGCTAGTGCAACAGATGCTGTTGGGAATAAGGCTGGGCAAGCCATCACACGTGTGGAATTCATCTGATGATCTTAGCATCTCTGGACCTGATTCTGACTCCCCCAGTGGTGTCAGTCAAGACAGCCCATTCAAATTCATAACAGTTGCACTAGTGACAGGATTTCATATAGGATGAGAAATCAGAGTAACATCAGATCCACCAGAAGGGATAGATTTTTAATTGCAGCCTGTGGTTATTTTGGCCCCCACTTTGTAGGCACATTCAATTACAGGTGCAACTTAAGTCATTTATATGTCTTCCTGACTGACAGATTTATTGGTTAATGTCCTACCTGCAAAATTATGCCCACAGGTACGTGCAGCTGTTGTTCTGAGTGAGCAGAAGGAATGCATAAGTAAACTACTTTAGCAACTTTCTCTCTTCTCTGAAGGATGCCAAAAAGACAGAACATGTTTTTTAAAAATGTAGTTGATCTTAATAGGATAGGATATTTAAATATCCTGGAACAGGCTGCCCAGAGAGGTTGTAGAAGCCCCATCCCTGGAAACATTCAAGGTCAGGTTGGGCAGGACTCTGAGAAACCTGATCTAGTTAAAGGCATCCCTGTTCACTGCAGAGGCATTGGACTAGATGACCTTTAAAGGTCCTTTCCAATTCAAAGTACTCTATGATATGCCATTAAAATGATAAGGCAATTGATGTGTAAAAGAAAAAAAAGGAAGAGGGACTGTCCTGGTTTGAGTTAGAACTGAACTAATTCTGTTCAGTGATTTTACTTTTCAGCTCAGTCTCTTCTAACTCACTGCACTTTCTGAAGTTAACAGCAAATTTTTGCAGACAGTGTCTGCTTCTAGCAGTGATAATGCTCCATGTTTAGAGTTACTACCAAGAAACATGTTCCTGTGTGATCTTCCCTAGATGAACCTGCTTTGGCAGAGGGGTTCGACTAGATGTTCTCTAGTCCCTTCCAACCCCTACTATTCTGTGATTATGTAATTGGTATGCAGACCAAGGTCACTGCTAAATCTTTTGTACCATGGTGAGGGGTGCAGAAAGTAAAAGTGACCCAGGACAAGTGACCCTAAACTGACTAACAAGGTAAAGGTATTCCACCCCATATACATCATGTTCAGTATAAAGCTGAGGGATCACGAGAGTGGCTTTTCAATGGCTGGCATCTGAAGAGGACTCTGTCCATTTTGCAGTTGATCCCAATCCATGTGTTCCTGAATTCTGTTCCAGAATCCAGTTCCTGAATCTGTTTTCTATCTGCCACTGAGTCCAGTCTGGGACTTCCCCAGTGCCTGCTCCTCAGCATCAGTGGTGGTGTTGATATAATTGCCATGGGGGGTGGGCCAGGCGGGGTTGGGTTCTGGTACTGGTTTTGTATATATTGGATTTTATTAGAATTATTTTAATTAAAGCTGTTTTAGTTTTCTATTCCAGAAGTCTCTCTCTCTAATGCCCTTTCTTTTTCCCTTTGGGAAGAGAGAGAGGTTAACAGAGAGCATCTGTTATAAGCCTACTGGATGGCCCTGGCCCTAAACCTTGACAGGAACAAAGACACTTGAAACTACCAGCTGGATGATATGATTTTTAAGCTTGGAAATAGGAACTGTGATTTTTATAATGAGATACCATGTCTGAATAAAGGATTGTCAGCAGAGTTCTCTGTTTTCATTTTTACTATTATTCTGTAGCCAGTTGCTTTTCCAGTTTACCACAGCCCATACTTGCAGGTGTTTGGGAGACAACACTGAAACGTGGACTAGGCAAGCATCAATGTACCCAATGCCATTTTTAAAAATAATCAGCACACCGTTATTTCCCTCTTACCTCAGCTTGTGATAGCATAAATGTTTCCTAGAAGTCCATGCTTTATAAACTTCTTGTAAAACTTGACTTTGAGATAGTAAAAATCTGAGTTCTAAAGGAAAGCTTAAAATGACATCCCTTCTTAAATCCAGTATGCTCTAACTGTGTACATTTTCTAATAGTAGTTTGGCCCAAATGAGTCTTAAATGTCTCATTTCCCTCCTTCCTATGTCTCATTGACCAAACCAACTGGATGAAGCCTCCTAGCCCCTGTGAGTGATGTGGCTCCCATGCCATCCCTGGGGTGGCTGCAGTGCTGGCCACAACCCTTCCAAACTCCCACAGGAGCTGAGCATCTGTGGGCTCTTTCCTATCACGACCAGTACAGATACCTCACTGTGCAGTGTCTGGTGAAAAGATAGGACAGATATTTTCTGAAGCTATTGGTGGTATAAAAATTTCAGTCACCTCTTCGTCCATATTCTCCCAGTTCCCTCTATCCAGCACTATAAAAAATGCAAAGTGCTGTAGAGAGCCTTGAATCTCTAACTTTGTATAAATTTTATCTGCAAATGGCATTCAATGTAATTAGGTAGGAATTACACCAAATTCCCACATTACAGCTGGATTCAGTCAAGAGAGCTGTGGAGTAGTTTTGAAGAAATCAGTGGGTTCTTGCGCTCTTTGTGATGTAAGTTCCTTCAGATTTCATGGCTTTGTCATGCTTTAGATAGTGTGTACTTCACTGAGCAGCCATAAAACTACCCTTTATTTGAAATTAAATGTGGAGAAGTTTAAATTGTTCTGTGTGTATACAGACATAAGTAGCTCATCTTTGGCAGTGCTCAGATTATTTATACTGCAGCTGCAGTAAATTTGAGTTTCACCAAATGTAGCTTTCTAAATGTCAGCTTGATTTTCTCAAGACCTACTTTTCACTTGTTATAAATATTGTTACAGATACTAAAACTCTTCAAAAGAGGAATGTCACTTTGGGTGCAGTCAAAGCATGCAGAAGTAGTATCACAGAATCACAGACTGGTAGGGGCTGGAAGGGACCCTTGGAGATACTCTAGTCCAACCCCCCTGCCAAAGCAGGTTCACCCAGGGCATGTTACACAGGAACGTGTCCAGGTGGGTTTTGAAAGTCTCCAGAGAGGGAGACTCCACACCCTCTCTGGGCAGCCTGTTCCAGTGCTCTGTCACCCTCACAGTAAAGAAGTTTTTCCTGATGTTGAGGTGGAACTTCCTGTGTTCCAGTTTGTGCCCGTTGCCCCTCTCCTATCAGTGGCCATCACTGAAACTGGCCCCATCCTCTTGACACCCACCCTTCAGATGTTTATAAACATTGATAAGATCCCTTCTCAGCCTTCTCCAGGCTAAACAGCCCCAGGTCTCCCAGCCTTTCCTCACAGGATGGATGTTCCAGTCCCTTAATCATCCTTGTAGCCCTCCATTGGACTCTCTCCAGTAGTTCCCTGTCTCTTTTGAACTGGGGAGCCCAGAACAGGACACAGTACTCCAGATATGGCCTCACCTCAATATCAGTCATGACAGGATATTTGTTTGTTTTTTTTTCTAAAAAATTAGCAAAGTGGCCTTTGTATGCATTTAAGGATTTTGAGGTTATGGGAATACACCTTATTGATAGGTAGGTACACCCAACTTTCCCATAACTTCTGATGACTTTAGTTAATGTAAATGTTTGGTGCGTATGTATGGAGGTAAGTCCAACATGACCATGTTTTCTAAAAGGGAATTAATTCAATCAAGTCCAGGAAATGTTCATTTAAAAGCTGGCAAAGAAAAAAAAAGTCAATTTATAGAGACTTCTGATTATGTTAATTCTTTATTATCCCCAAAAGTTGTCTGCTTTTTATTTTTTTAATAACAAAAGCAGGAAGATAATTCACTGTTTATAATTTAAGACCTTTAGTTGCTGCCAGGCAATTAGATGGCCCATAATTCACAGCTTTAAAGTGAAAAGGAAAGTCCAGAGTCCTTTCCAGAAACTCAGAAAATGCTGAACGGAGGCTCAGTTCAAATTTTTATTCATTAATACAAATAAAAAGTTCTTCACTACATATAAGAGCTGTATTACAATAATATTGATTGCAATATTGTTGATTGAAGGGAGGGACAATATTCAGGTTTTACATCAAGTGACAAAACAGAAATGAGGAGAGTTTGTGTGCACCCGGGCAGATCAGCCACATTTGGAAGAAAAATCTTAGAAGACAGTTTTTCAGTAGATAGGTAACTCTTAAACTTCAAAGGGTGTTCTGTCTCCAGTCATGCAATTATAGCCAAATATTTTTGCTTGGATCAGGTGAAAAAAATCTGCGTTCTTAGCTGTAGAGTTTTTATGACCTATGTTGCCTTGCTTATTACTGTGGATGTTAGTTCCATGGTGGGGCAGTGGCAACGTGACAGATCTTACCCTTCTGCTGCTTTGACTGTCAGATTACATTGATCTTAGTTACTGTTTGTTACTATTTTCTTTTTTGATCACTCACCTTTACTGAAAGTCTTAGCCTCACTGAATTGTGAATCAAGAATCTAAATTTCTAGAGTGAAAAGAGTTAATTTTTTATTGGTTTTTCACTGGTTACCTTGTTTCTCTAAAACAGGGACTGTTTGAATACCATGGTATCATGGGAAGAAATGTCAGTATGAGCAAAGCTCCACAGAAATTGCCTTATCTATATGCAATTTTGTCTGCTTCACATATTCATTTCTGAAATACTTCCATACTATTTTATTTACTATGTTAAGAGTCTAATTTTTACTGATCTCACAGATCGCCCATTGAAATTTTCATGATAGTTACTGCCATGGTTTTATTATTATTATAACTTCAGTTATGCTTCATTACTAGTCAAAAACAATTCTCATGAGACCAGAGATATTATAACTTAACAAAATTATTGCCAGTGAAGTTCTTTTGAAAGAATATTAAGAGGAGGAGTGTATTGCAGGTGCTCTGAATCCAGTTCTGGAGGAACACTTATTTTCCCATTAACTGTAAAAGAAGCCTTGAAACTGCAATTCCCTTGGGTTTATGACTGTCCTTGGCCATCTCCAGATGCCAGAGGAGTCAGTGGTGCTGCCTGCAGTGATACAGAGTGATGTGAAGCCCATGAAATATCCTCAGGCACATTCTAGGGGCCAAATTCTGTTCCATGTATTCTGGGATGAATTTGTCGTTGTTGATATAGTTAGCAAAGATTTATATACAAATTAAAGCAGAAATTGTTCTTTGCTTTAGGTCCAAGCACAGAAAAGAAAGAATTCATTTTGATTTTTAGCAAACATTCTGGTCTAATTTCTGAGAATCTGGGAAACGTGTCATATATTCAGCAGTACCAGTCCTTTTTACCTATGCAGAGCTTAGACATAAGAAACCTAAAAATAGATGGGAAGAAAATATATATGGGGTATAAAGGGAGAGAGAAAAGGAAATCAGTTCAGATAGAATATTCCAAATCAAATTCATGCTTTGCTGGAGGAATAAGTACAAGGACTTTGAATGTTTGGGTTAACTGGGGGACGTCATCTGAATTAGATCTACTTGGAAGGGTGAAAAAGCATCAACTGCTGTATACAATAATGACACAAGTCTCCAGCTTTTCTGGTTGTTGTTATTAATGCGGCATCTTGCTTTCAATAAGGAATGTTTACATTTCAATTATAGCTTCCAGCTTGAGCTCACAATTCACATTTTTTGTAAAATAGTTAAATTCCACTGCAGTGAAGCTCAGTTTAATTTTTTGTCTTGAGTTTGCCATGTAAACTTGATTTCTTAAGCATATTTTCCAGCTCTGGTATTCTCTTATTAGATTCAGGATATTATGACATTTTGAAAATGCTTTCTATTTATAACTTAACATTATACAATGTCAAGAATAATCAAAAGCATAAAGAGATGACAGAGAAAAATCCCATTTATGTGATCTTTCCAGGTCACAGTTCTGAGTTTCACTTAGAATGCCTGGTTTAGGAGCTAAAATTACCATTTTAGCAAATTCAACATGCAAACAAAAGTTGACAGAAAATGGACACGATCACTTAATAACTTTATTAGCACAGGTTGCCAAAGTTCAGAGCTAGGTGGTTTCATCACAGACATTTCTGGACCACTGTCCAGCCCTCTGTGTGACTTTTTCAGTGTATGAGGAGATAACCGCAGCTGACAGTTTCTCTTTCTGTTATGCACCCTTTTCTCCCATTATTTTTTCATGTGGTCTTCATTTTATTGTCCTGGGAACAAAGTACAACAGTAATTTTAGTATTTCTTCATGTGTCTTTAAACTGGTGTTTGAAAGAAGGAGTACTTTGAGAAGTCTAAATAATTGCTACCAGTTTGAGACAATGACTTTATGACAGGCGAACTTTGATTAAATATTTGTGCCATTTGTATATATATGTATCTGCTTAAAATATATCCTCTTTTATTTCCATCAGCTGATTGCTTTGTTGCCTTTAGTTTTAGGATTAGGGCTTCATTAAGCTTCAGCCTCTCAACCATTTGCATAAAGCCAGGCTACTTGACAGATAAATGTTGAATCAGATCATGGCAGTGGCTGTTCGTGCTCAGAGATGGTGATACCATTTGAATCTTTCATGATGCTGATACAATGAAAGCAAAAGGTGTGGAGAAACTATTAGGGCCTTGGGGCAAAGCTTCTTTGCATTTTGAGGGGTTGTGGAAGAGGGGGATTTATCTCACTCTGTCTTGCTGATTATGGAATCGATGGTCCATCTGGATAGGGAGAGGAGAAACAGACCTCTAAATCGTATTGCAAGTCACAGCATAAGGATGCCAAGAACCTTCTTGTAACGTCTACAACTTCCAACCATCCCTGTGTATCCAGCAGCTCTGCTTTGCTCCTTTCCCCTGGCCCCTGCTACAGCAGTGGGATCATGCAAATCACACTAGCCTGGCTGTGGTGAGGGGAGCAGTGGATGAGAAGAAATGAAATTCAGAGCTTTAGAATGGCCATGAAACACAGAACAGATCGAGGCATGACTTAAGATGCGTCATGCATGGAGTGGTAAGGCCCAAGGGCAGTAAGGTAAGGCACACATCAAGGGTGTCAGCACCTCCTAAGTTCGATGCCCTTTGGTACATTAAGCATTTCAATACACCACATAAATTTGGTGCATGACAATGCTCGTGTGCATATACCTGCATGTATATCACGATCTGTTCCAGGTGCTGAAAAGTATCATGTGTCTGGATGACCAAAAGCATCCAGTGTTATATGTGTAAAATAAGTAAATAAGTGTTATTTAAAAGTTATAGACATTTAGGCTTTGGTCAAAGAAGGACTTTGATACTACCTAATGGTTGGAGTCTTGTGGGAGAACCTGTAGCCTCAAGTTCAAGTCATAGGTTTCCTATACAATATAAAAGGAAGATTGTGTTGTTCATAATGGTATGCACAGCCCTAACTAGTGAGCCATCTGAGGTAGCAATAGCAGAGCCCTGAGGACTTACTCATGTTTTAAATCCCCACCCTCTCAGAGACTTAGGTGCTTAACTGCGCATTTCTCTCCACGCATGATTTATAGCCATGAAAGTAGGTACTTAATCCTCTTCTTCACAGAAAAACAGATAGAACAAGAATCAATCTTTTCTTTTAAAAGTGAACCAGAGAAGTAGGTGGTGATTCCTCTCACCTCCTCCTCAGCTCCTTTTCAAGAGGATGTCTCATTTCAGTCCTTTTTTTCTGCTAGTACAAGCTCAGTCTGACCTGGAAAGCTCCCCAGTACTATAGGCTGCCGGGGAGGATAAGTACATTCAAATTTTGGCCCAGAAGATATAGCAGCTTGTATAGAAGATTTAAAGATTCAGTGAACTAGGGAGTAGGAGTAAAAGTAACCCTGATTTTGCAGTGTAGTGATTAGGTCACTTCCATCGGTGTAGAAGACTCTAGTCTATGCTTCGAAGACAATTTAGTTATTTTCTATTACATAGATGGTAGATAATGTATGGCAACAGTTGTAGCAGGGACCAGTATTAAGAACTCTCCCTTTGGAAACAGCTACCCTATAGAGGCAAGAAAAATATAATGCAAACCTACGCGTTTCCTCTTGAAAATTTTGGAAATTGGTAAAAATATTTTAATTAATTGCTTCATTGTTAAAAGGTTTTAAGAGCCAATTAGACAAAGCAAGTGGGGAGAATTGCAAGTTTGAAACTTAGAAGTAAAAAAGTGAAATATTCTTCTACGGAAAAAGATGGGGATGACTATGAAAGGGAAGTGTTCTGTAGATGAAAGGCACAGTAACACTAAAAGACATAATAAAGGTGATAACATGAACTGATGAGGGGTGTAAATGGGATTGGTGCAAACTGGCATAGACTCACTGAATATCACTGCTTCGAAAGAGCAAGCTTGCATTGCAGCAGTCTTAAACAAGGACCTGCTACTGCTCAGATAATGATGTAACTGCGGAAAAAACTATGCAAAGATAGTTATCTAACATATATATAAATATATAGATGTGTATGCATTTTAATTTAAATAGTCCCATGCTTGCCTTGTGCCGTGATGTATCATGTCGTAAGACTTTCACAGTAGCAACTGCCTCTTTGTGTATTTGGACAGTATCTAATTATTGTTGGTAGCATAGTTAGTTTCTCCAGCCCCTGTGCACTGCACAGACACATATATACACCCACCTTCTCTTTTTCTGCATATGCAGAAAACTTTTGTCAGGGAACATTTAGGGAAATGATACAGAACTAATAACACAGGGGCTATCAACAAGCTATAATCTATGTTGGGAGGCACCAGGCAGGTGCTTGGTACCTGGGCAGTGTGGAAAAAAGTCTGAATTGAAATGTTGAGGTCTTCTTGTGTGTGCAATATCATACATATATATATATAGGCCCTGGCAGCGTCTTGAAGTTCTGTCTACAGTACAGAGTTTCACAATTGTCAGCTGTACTACATAAATGAACAGGCTGAGCAGGGCATGCACGTTATGCATCCTCTTACTCCAGCGCTCTGCACTACTAGCAGCGTAGCTCGGAATTGCTGTTGCCTCCATCTTATAATACCCAGTATCACAGACACAAGTCTGGTAGTATGAAACAAATTTAGAATTTCCCGCTTTCTGTATGTGTCATTATGGTTGGCTACAGATGGTCCTGTTCTGTACAGCAGTCTGTTGCAGAAGATAAGAGCTATGAAAGTATGTGCTTATGTATGTAAAGTGTGTGAACGTCAAATGTAAGCTAGATTGGTTGGACTAGATAACCCAGAGTTTACCCAAAGTTCAATAAAATTAGTTACAGAGGGAGAAAACGCTTTGTATGAAAAAGGGAGAGATCTTGTATCTGCAAGGAAGGCTGAAGATATTGATGACAGATTAATGATAAGCAAAATTGAGACTTTAATGTTGGTAATAATAATGCTAATCAATGATACTAATATGGTAAAAAGAATTTATTTTAAAAGCATATAATATGCACAGAGTTAGCTGTCAAATCTAGCTGTGAGGCCATAAAGCAACATGAATGAAAGCTATTGTTAGTAAGAATTTATTTCAGAGAACTCATTGTGTTTTCTCTTCCATAGTATAGACATCTCTGAAAATAAGCTGAAGGTCACATCTGGAAGATGAGAATGTATTTTCCCACAGAAGATATTAAAGGCTTTATGATTATGCCAGAGCACACAGTTAAGTATATGGAACCATTTAAGTCTGACAAGGCACCTGATCTAGATAAATAACATTCCCAAATTCCAGAGCAGTCATTAAGGTAAAGTAAGAAAAGCCTTTAGAGTGTCTTTTTTTCACATCTTGTTAACAGCTAGGGAAACATCAAAAGACAGAGAGAGGGTAGTGGTGTTTCCATATTTTTGGGAGAAGGCTGAAGAGAGAAATCTATAGGATGTGTAATATGGAAAGAACAATCAATGCTGTTTAAAGACTACGCAGTCAGACTTGATGAATGAGCAAGGTTTCTGTGCGGACAGTCCTGAATAGCTAGAGAAAAGTAAACTGAAGAACATATTTTGCTTGGACATAAAAGCCTCTTGAAACTATGTCATATGTAGACGTGCATAAAATAGATTACTCTAAAAAGCTAGTCTGAGATAAACACGGAGAGCTGGTGAAATGAATTTTAAATGAATTTAGGAGAAAAAAATAAAACATGTAAGCTAAAGGGAAATGCTTTATAAGAAGAGATGAAGCAAATGAGGCAGAACTAGTGGTCAAAGCTGAGCACCACTCTTCGGTATACAAGAGGGAGGCTACTGGAAAAGAGCTGATTTTGCTGAAAAATGAATGTAGCAATTACAAAAATATGGCTGTGTAAAGGCAAAATAGTAATTTTAATACTATGCTGCTAGGAAAGCATGACAGCTTCATTTAATATAAAGTAGTAGAGTAACGCAATTAACTTCACCCCCCAGCAGCAGGACACTGAATGTCAATCAATAATAAGAGCTGGACATACAGACAATAAACCATCTGCATAACACTTACCAATATTAAGAAAATAGAATACTTAATTTCTACATATAAACATAGTTATACTATATACTTGCATTTAATAGTTATTCTCTTAAGTGCTAAATACATAGAAGATAGATTGATGGCAAAAGATGGACGATACTGTGCCGAGCTCTAAAGGTTTTAATGTGCTGAGCTCTAAAGGTTTTAATGTGCTGTGCAGAGTCTACATCTATCTATATGTTTTGTTTTACTGAGGATCGTTAATAGAATCATAGAATAGTTTGGGTTGGAAAAGGTCATCTAATCCAATCCTCCTGCAATGAGCAGGAACATCTTCAATTCATCCTCCTACCATCTCAGTCATGTTCCCATTCTTCGAGCAAATAATCTTCAGTTAGAACTTGACAGTTCTTTAACGTAGCTGTAGTTTATTTTTGAGGTTAATTGGTGTCAAGCTTGTACTGCTCCTTTGGTTTTTGGATGGTGGCTTTAGGTTGTGGGCAGAACCAGAAAAGTGTGTTGCACACGTGGTGAATCAAGCAGTGAGTAATGCAGGTCAGTCCAAGTGAAGTAACAATAAAACCTTTAGACCATATCATTTTTTCATCTTCATGCCACATGTCACAGATAAATGTTTTAAAGAATATGCAAGAGAATTTTACTGTATATTTTAGCATGCGTACTACATTTGCAACATTACTGTTTGCAAAGCCTCATACTTCTTTACTGTGAGATCAGTTGTGCTGAGTGAGTTATCCCAATGAAGAGGGAAAAAGACATAAAGCTCTCTAAAATTAAGACCAGCTTCTCTCACATAAAGATGTCAGGGTTTTAAGTGCCAGTTTCTTGCAGATCTGCAAGGTCAGAATAAGTTGTGTAGTCCTGCATGAGAGATGGGAATCAACTCTTGCAAATATTGTCATGTGAAGCCATACTTGCCCTGAAGGACCATGCATTATTTAACTTCACCGCTGTGGTGGTTTTGGGTATAGGAAGGATGCTGCAGATGCAGAAGTGAAAGCTTCTTAAAGCATTTGTGCAGAAGTAATTTCAAGGAAAGAAATACATACTTTGGTGGTTAAAAGTTTTAAAGGTTGTTTAAAGCTGAGTCTCTGGCTTGGACTATTGAGTAAATCCCAGATAATGAGAAGTGGGCAGAAGAAAATAGTATCTATATATGTAGTTGGTAATACCCACATAATGAGCTGATGTATCCACAGGTTTAAATTCTTTTCAGTGAACTTATTCCATAGCTCATCTAAGTTTCAAATATACTTTATTGAAATTGCCGTCAAAAACAAACAAAAAAGTTAAAAATCCCTTCTTTGTGGAAAATTTATCTCACACTTACAACTGTTCAGGCAGCATGCTTGCCCACTGCTTTGTCTTTATGATTTAATGTGTTTATTTATAGCAACACAATTTTTAAAAGCACCCACAACAAACAACTTCATGCTCCCGAGGCAAATGCATGAGATGGGCCAGAATCTCCATTTGTCTGTGCTGTGCATGCTCATTTAGATTATGGTAAAGTGGGTATAAAACACTACTGGAACACAATGCAAATGATGTATGCCTCTTTGCAATGAGATAAACGATTATATGTGGTATTAGAGCTGTAATTTTATGCTTGTTAGTCATCCAATTTTGATTAAGGGATCATTTATTTTAAGAATAAGTCTGCATCACTGTTCACGCTTTCTTTTTCAAAGTTGCATGTTAAAGAGCAGGACAAAAAGCAACCCAGGACTAGGACAATTGGGACTGATGTGGTGGAAATAGTGCAGCACAAAGCTGAACACTCCTCTTCCCAGTAGAAAATGTACAAAGTGGAACCATTGGTTTCTGGCTTCAATGGTAATTTGTGTTTATACGTACTTGGACCCTCAAGGTAAACACTGTGAATTTCCACATTGCTCATAAAATGCTAAAACTGACACAGAGTGTTTTCCTTCCAAAAATCAAAACCTTTCCAGATTAATTCCACATTTATACATATTATGGGGTTTTTGATAGCTCCTAAAGTATTTCGACGGTTACATACAAGTGAGGTACTCTTGAACCAAGTTGAAATCAAATGAGAAAGCAGGTAGAGCTCTTAGCCAGGATCATATGGAAAAGAGATTTAAATTTTTACTACTGCCTCCTAAATTTCTCCTGTGTGAGTGTTATGAGAACACCCAGGAAATTCGGGGTTTGTTTTTTCTTGCTAAGTCATCAAGTTGAGGTAATGCAGGGAATAATTATCCCTTCTGACAGGTAGGAGGGGTGACTCAATGCTAGAAGGAAGCAGTTCATAGGTGTACCATAAGTAGAGGAGTGGGAACATGAGTGCCATATTCATTGCTATTTGGATTCAGGAAAATCCTGCCTGATGGAAGATGTAGGGAAGGAGTCTCCTCTGAGGCCTGTGTTTGTTCACTTCATTTATAATGGACGAGCTGATTCCTAGTGCTTCCTGGCCATAAGCTTGTATATGCACCAGAAATAAAGTCTTCTTTAAATACATATGAATATAAAGCTTTGGTTCAAACACTGGGGGAATGAAAGGTCTCAAAACACAAGCCATCAGTTAAACTTTATATTGTATCTTAAGCAATCTGTTTGCTCCTCTGAAATATATATATTTGTGTACAGGCCAGCAAAACAGGGTGCAAATTCTTATCCTGGCTCACAAAGGAAATAGTCTGCCATAATTCAGCTATTTCAAGTCATCTGTCATTTAAAGTATGATGCAAATCTTTGGGATATACCGATAGCGGCTTTAAATTCCCAGCTCCTGTATCAGTCCCTGTTGAACAGTTGCAGAGGGTCAGCCCCTGGGCAGGGGGATGCATGCCAAGCCCCATGCTGCTGTGGCTGCCCTGCAATGGGGAGCCTGGCTGGAGACCGAGCTCAGAGCTGGCTTGAACACCTTCTTCAGTCTAGGCTCAAGCATCTGACAGCAGGATACACTACCTAGAAGATGCGGCTTCGTGCTGAAGGGGAGCACGATCCCCTGCCACCTACTTAGTGTGTGCAGGCTGCTGGGAGATTTTTAACACCAGAATTTTCAGTCCTGGCAGAGTGACTTAGTATCTATTTAAACCTGTATTAGCTGGGACATATTTCATATCACGGTTTTCTTTTCCTGTAGTTGTTGCCACTGTTTCAGTGAGCCCCCTGGGCACATTTTCCTGAAAGACAGATAGGCTTTTTCATGTAACACCCCATTAAGCAGAGCCCTTTAGCAAGGACAGAGAGCCTCTGAAGATCCTCTACTGGCATAGGATGTTTACAGACTGAAATATGAAAACAGTTGTTTCATTAAAAAAGAAAAAAATCCAAAATATCCCAGTTAATTTACTGATTGCCTCAAAATGTTGTTTGCTTCTGTTTAATATATCCCAAGAAAGCTGCTGCTGCTTCTTTAACCTCTTTATAATGGCTTTGTCAATACCTTTGAAGCATTCATTTTTGTGTCAAGTTTTCATACTTCAGATACATATAAATGACAAGGGTGTTGGAAAAGAAAAGGAGATCCAGGCTGCTTTAGATGTGCAAGTGTTGTGCTGGTTCAGCCATTTTATGCTGCCGTCAGTTGCCTGATCACACAGGCCAATGCTGAACTCAGCAACATCCCCTCACAAGTCTTCTTTCAGACAGTCCTGCCATAGGTTCCTATGGGCCCAACTCCTCTGCTGCCCACTGTGGTGCCAGCATCAGCTGCAGGACACAACAGAGATGGCTCCCTCGGTGGCCCTTCACATGGAAGGACACCAACGAGGGAACTCAGCAAGATGCAACCAGCCCCAACAGAAGCCAGACCCAACAGGAAGGTCCTCCAGCTGATCAGCTCCTGGTTAATATAATCCTGGCCTCACCCACCACCCCAACCATGACCACCTGGGTGAGGGCAGAGCCAGACACACACAGGTGGGTCAGGTTCTGCCTCTGAAACATGAAGCCACTAAGACTTGGGGCCCACAACTCAGGCCCTAGCACTTCAGCAAGGTTCTGAGAGCTGCAAAATTAGTGAGCTGGAGATGTGGAATAGTTGTACTGTATTTGATTGTGTCTCCAGCTGTGGAAATTGGAGGAAATACGCACACAGCTGGAGTGTGCACACAGTAGTGTGGGATAGCAATTTGGGGTCAAAAGTATGGTTTTGGTGCAGCAGAGAGGTTTCATGAGCTTTAGCGCTCATCTTGCGTATGTGGATTAGTAAGGGGCAGAAGAAGCATTCACAAAAGTGTAACTGATAGGTTCAACGTATTGCATGGCTGCAGAGCTATTCAAACCAAATTGTACACGTGGAGCTGGTGGCCATGGGATCTGTATCTTCCTGAGGGATGTGTTCCATGTTCTTAGCTTCAGATCAGCTTTAAACAGCTTTTCTTCTCATTTTTCTTTGCCTGCCAAAGTGTTCCTGTCTGCTGTTTGCAACTTCAGTAGAATTTATTTCTTTCCACCTACCATGCATGGGAAATTTGACTCAGAAAGATGAGATGCAAATATTATGCAGGGTTGACCTTTTCATTTACAGGGTAACTAATTAGCTTGACAAGTAACACATTTAGTAAAATACGTATACGTCATTAGATAATCCTGTGTACCTCTTTATGGTTGCTCCCTAAAATACATCTTACTTCTGTTGCAATTAACTGCAGGCTTGCTATTGATTTCAGTACAAGCAGGGCTACAGGCTTATACCAAATGCAAAGTAACTTAATACACAGTCTGTTATCTGGCAACCTCTTAGTTACTTCTTTAGTCATGCTTTGGCACCACAGTGTAGTGCTGACTGAGTACCTTTTCCATTTCTGCATCCTTTTTACTATAGGACAGAACACAATGTCTGATATTAATATGGAAGCCAGTAAAATAGAAACATTTTTAAGGTAAACTGCAGGGAAAGGTAGAAGTTTCTGAGATGGCCTAAACTCAAGTGGCAGTCTGGACATGATTTTAAAGTGAACCTGTGCAACTGGCTGGACAGCTTCCTTTAGGTAAGCTATGTGATGGTATTTACATGTAGACTGCTATGCTGAAGTCTGCACTGTAGTTGTAATTTATATCATTACTTTGCTGATCAGCAGCTGAGCAAAGAAGGAGATGCTCGTGTTCATTATTTACTATGGGTGGCATCCTGGTACTCAAAGGGTCTGAGGAGAGGTAGTTGTGTCCTTCACCGAAGGAAGGGGACAGAAGAGGTGGTTACAGAGACGCAAGAGGTCGAAAAAAATGGCCAAGAGTTTGACCCAGGTCTTCTACCCAACAGAAAGAGGCTTCTCATTATGAAAACACAAAGCCCACCCCAGATTGCCTTAATGAGTCATTTATGGCCATGAACAGATGTTCTCAGTCACAGTGAATCTTGAATCCCTCATGGTTTGGGGTCTGATGTAGGATGATTAACATTCCTTAGCTCTGGATTGCAGGAGCCGGTTTTTGGTGCCACCTCACAGTATGGTGTAGCAACAGAGATGAATGGTACCCTGCTGCAAATGGTAAGCAGCGATACTTTGCAATTCTAATGAACCCATCGTGTGCTCTTCAGTGTCCTTTAAACCTTGACAATTAGCCAGAGCACAGAAGGGGAAAAATTCTTACTAGATGGGAGGTAACAGGGAAGTGGAGCCTGTGACTGCGTAGAACAAGGAATGCACATTAATTTCATACTGATATTTTGAATTGTCCTGTTCCCTTTTAAGATTTGCTCTGGAAGTTGCTTGTATTTTTATTACAAAATACACCAGTTAACTCTTTTACTATTTTATATGCATTTTTTTCTGATCCGGAACCGAGCCTGATGTTGCCATTGAACCATCTTTTTTGTGCTTATTATTGTATTGTTCCTTGTCAATTGATTGCCTCTTTGCTTTTGATGAAGCAGAGGTGGCAGCTTTACAGATGGGGAACTAAATCACAGAGAAACTATGTGACTTTTTACATGACCTGTGCACACAAAATTAATCACTCTTATTGACAGGTGCAGGCACTACATACAAGTGTTGTAAGTAGTTTAGCACTATTGACAGCGCTGATTTGTGAAAAGTTCAGGTTTTATGAGAGAATGTATGAGATATTATTAGTGCAAATTTTCTTCTCTTCCTTACATTTGTGCTCATGATGGACTTATTCAGTGAAGGCTTTATGTACCTCTAGGTCCTCTCTTGGTTACTCTTGGGTCAGATTTCTCTCCTCTGTTAGTAAAGTGCCATTGCTGCACTGATTCTGGCTTTTGTCATGGTCCCTCAGCAGAGCTCCTTCTTTATGGAGCTCTCTTTATCCTTCCCACTTGCTTTCCTTTTCCTTCATGCTAGCTTTCTTTCATCCCATATGGCCTTTTTTCACTCTTCCTTTCTCCTTTTCTTTTAGCAGTGTCTCCTGTTCAAAGTTTAGAGCAAGTCTTCCCTCTCTGTTGAAACATCCCACTCCCTTCTGCCATTCACTTTGTTCTTTCCTCCTCCTAGGGGCGAGTGCCAGCTAGTGTTGACATCCTACCCCCCAGAAATACAATAGATTGCTTTGCTAATTCCTATGACAGAGAACTTTAGTTTTTGCTTTTGCTTTCCATTTTGACTTTTCTGCATTGGGCTGCTCATTCTCTGGTGAGCTCAGCACAGTCAATGGAGTCATTGGCAGGCTTGTATAGAAGCATATCCTGTATGATCCATATGAGGCATACAACTAAATCTGTGATGTTTGTTAGGAAAATTTAAGATTTTGTAGGTGCCATCGCTTCAACTGAGTCCTTGTTATCATTAATTGTAAGAACTGGAAGGCTGCTTACCATATTTTACCGTGTAACTGTACCAGGGCTTATATGCATAAAGAAATAGTCCTTGGGTAGATTATAATGTTACTTAGCAACCTGAGGCCAAGGGGTCAGGCTTGAAAAAGAACTTATTGGAGGATGCCTGGCTAAGTAAGACAATGTTAAATTAGGTGGCCTGTATGGATGTCATTGCTGGATTTTTAAGAGTGGGATGATGTCTGAAAGCCTTGTTAGCAGATCTTTGAGAAATGAGGAGGATACTGAGGTGCTATTAGATGAAAGAAGGGCAAATATCTTTTAAGATGCAGGAAAAAGAAGAGCAAGGAGAATACAGATCTGTCAGCTTCCTCAACACCCAGATGAGTGATAATTGATGCTAGAGGCAAAATCCTAGTATATATGCTGTCCAGTGGTAAACTCTGGACTCAAGTGCTACTTGTGTAATCGTTGAGTTCTCTCAATGGTTTTGAACAAGATGATTTCAGGTGAGGTTCTCACTCTGAATAAGCTCTGCAGGAGCCCATCTCTAGTCCTTAACTATACAGAGAGCCAAGGGAAGAAAACCATTGAATTTAGGCTATGTTAATACCCTGCGGTGACACTAAGTCAGTCTGAAAGCAGTGACTACGTTCTATGTGCGTTTCTGTGTAAAATTTTCAATATTAATCATAGTGATTTGCTTTACTAAACTTTGTTGTGCCAGCCAGGAGTTTGGCTACTTAGACCATGGGACTCCTTTTGAGAAACCTGATCTCCTGGGCTTCATGGAGTCCATCTGTCAGAGAAGGGGAAGAGCATCTTTGGTCACAGCCTTGCCAAGCTACTGAAGAGGGCTTTAAACTAAAGTTGCTGAGGGAGGGGAAATTCAATCCATCCCACTCCCAGCAGTTGGATTCCCATGCAAGCAATAGATGCCCAGAGCCTGGAGAGGGATCATGGATCAGCAGGAAAACACCTGAAGAGCAGCACAAAGGAATTACAGCCACTCCAGCCAATAAGTCAGCTTCCCTGGGTCTCAACTTAAAGGACAGGCAGGGAAGACAAGGACGGGGTGTCACACTCAATGTCATGACCAGCTGGAGTGCATGGAG
>VZZY01004616.1:216-133928 GCA_013400335.1 Eurystomus gularis | reverse complement strand
ATGAGGAGAAGCCTGAGGTCCTCAATAATTTTTTTGCCTCCATTTTACTGGCAATATCTCTGAACAGCTCAAGTTGATGGCCCACCAGACAGGGACCAGGGAACAAAGTCCCTCCCACTGTAGATGAGGACAGGGTTCATGACTATCTGAGGAACCTTAACAAGTCCATGGGACCTGATGAGAGGCATCCCAGAGTCCTGAGGCAATTGGCTGATGCAGTTGCCAGTCCACTCTCTATAATATTTGAAAAGTCATAGCAGTCAGGTGAAGTCCCTAGTGACCAGAAGAAAGGAAACATCACATCCATTTTTATAAAAGGTAAAAAGGAAGACCCCGGGAACTACTGACCTGTCAACCTCACCTCTGTGCCTGGGAAGATCATGGAACAGATCCTCCTAGAAGATATGCTAAGGCACATGAAGAGAGTCAGCATGGCTTTACTAGGGGCAAGTCCTGCCTGACCAACCTAGTGGCTTTCTACAATGAAGTGACTGCATCAGTGGACAAGGGAAGAGCTATGGACATCGTCTATCTAGACTTCTCCAAGGCCTTCGACACAGTCCCCCACAACATCCTTCTCTTGAAGTTGGAAAAATACGGGTTCAATGGGTGGACTGTTCAGTAGATAAGAAATTGGCTGGATGGTCACATCCAGAGAGTAGTGGTCAATGTCTCGATGTCCACATGGAAGAAGGTGACAAGTGATGTCCTTCAGGGGTCCATACTAGGACCAGTGTTGTTTAATATCTTCATTAATGATATTGACAGTGGCATTGAGTGCACCCTTGGCAAGTTTGCTGATGACACCAAGCTGGGTGGTGCAGTTGATATGCCAGAGTGATGGGATGCCATCCAGAGGGACCTGGACAGACTGGAGAGGTGGGCCCAGGTGAACCTCATGAGGTTCAACAAGGCCAAGTGCAGGGTTCTGCACCTGGGCCTGGGTAACCAGCATTATCAATATAGGCTAGGAGAGGACATGCTGGAGAGCAGCCCAGTGGAGAAGGACTTGGACGTACTGGTTGATGAAAAGCTGGACATGAGCCACCAGTGCGCAATGGCAGCCCAGAAGGCCAATCACATTCTGGGCTGCGTGAAAATAAGTGTGACCAGCAGATCGAGAGAGGTGATTCTGCCCCTCTACTCTCTCCTGGGGAGACCTCATCCGGACTACCGCGTCCAGCTCTGGAGCCCCCAGCACAAGAAGGACATGGACCTGTTGGAGCATGTCCAGAGGAGAGCCATGAAAATGATCAGAGGGCTGGAGCACCTCTCATATGAAGACAGGCTGACAGAGTTGGGGTTGTTCAGCCTGGAGAAGAGAAGGCTCCAGGGAGACTTTACAGCAACCTTCCAATACCTGAAAGGGGCCTATAGGAAAGCAGGAGGAGATCTATTCTCTAGGGTCTGTAGCAACAGGACAAGGGGTAATGGTTTTAAGCTAAAAAAGGATAGATTTAGGTTAGACATTAGGAAGAAGTCCTTTAATATGAGGGAGGTTGAGCACTGGAACAGGTTGCCCCATCCCTGGAGACATTCAAGGTCAGGCTTGATGGGGCTCTGAGCAACCTGACCTAGTTAGAGATGTCCCTGCTTCTTGTAGGGGAGTTGGGCTAGATGGCCTTTAGAGGTCCCTTCCAACCCAATATGATTCTATGTTTTTTTCCTTTTAGAAAAAGAGTGCCTTCGGTTTTTCATTTACTCATTTTACATTTTATTGTAACAAAAATTCCTGTGTATTTTTAATTAACACTGTCTGTTTTTCCACATTTCAGGGATACCACTGTACAAAGCCTTACCCTACAACCTTCTGTTAAAGACGGTCTTATTATATATGAAGATTCACCACTGGTCAGTAGTATTGCTTGGGTTGAATATTTGGAAATGGTTTTAATTTAAAACAAGTAGTTAAACATACTGGCTTTTCAAATAAGATACTTCTTTGTGATTGCTTTCATGTCATAGTGAGTGTGGTAACATTTCATTAACTTTTACTTTGGACACGTTTGCTGTACCCAGTGCAAATAAGGTGATAGTCCTGGGAGTCTGCACACATAAAAATGGGTGTGGAAAATAATCTAGTATTAAACTGACACATTCTATATGGCAGGCTGGTATTTTCCTCCTGCTCTTTTGTAGCATCTCACACCTACCCGCTAAGCTGGCCTCCAAACAGCTGTTGCAGCCGTTCTTTCAGCTACATGCCTACAGTCTAGATGCAAACTGCTTTTGCACTTCTCTGTCAGCACTCCAATTAATTCTGAGTCAGGCTCCGCACTCCCCTCCCTAGCACAGTCCTTTCCATCCCCATCCTGAAGAAACAAGCACCTTTCTTGTCTCACCTACCTCCTCCTCTCTCTGCTACAGTTCAGTCATAGCTTATCCCTGTTCTGTCACGTCTCAGTGCCACTGGGATGTCACTACTGCTGACTGGGAGATCAGAAATGCCGTTTCTTGCCGTTTTTTGCAAGGCAGAGCTGTGATGTTTTGATTCTTTTCTCTTCTAGGTAAAAGCAGTGAAGTTCGGCCATATTTTGGTAATTGATGAGGCAGACAAAGCACCGACAAATGTTACCTGTGTCTTAAAAACTTTGGTGGAAAGTGGGGAAATGGTTTTGTCAGATGGAAGGCGAATTGTTGCCAGTAAGTAGCTAGAATATGTTTTGATCATTTACAGTAAAATGTAACATATTGCTGGTTTTCAGCAATTATATTACTAAGTTGAGATTAGTAATTAGATATTAGTAAGTAGAGATACAAGAACTTCCAAATGGAGAAAGTACTTGATGCTAAAAGGTTAACAGTTAAAGAATTTAGAGTAATTTTCATGACTACTTTTGTAATAGCCAGAAAGGTTTTCTTAAATTAGCATTTTATTAATTATGCTGAAAATTAAAAAAAAAAAAACGTCAACAAACAGTAAGTTGACCTCTGCTTCTCATTCACCATAAGAAATGAAGATCTAGTTGACCAAATTATGATTTTGGTTATGTCCATCTGGACAGTTGGCATATAATTTGATCAGATCTAGAACAAAGAATATGAGTATATTTAAAGTTGAATTGTTAAGGGTTTCATCTAGTCAAACATTGCATATGCTTATTTTATTTAAATATATCCTGCAGGATGAGAGTGTTTTGCAATTTAATGGAATTTAATGTGAGTCTCAGGAACTAAATATTTTTTATTCTTTTTCAAAAAAAGACCCTCTTGATGTTAGTAGACGCTGTACTTCACATAATGAGCTTCTTTTTAACCATATTGGGAACAATGTTTGAGTAGAGCAATCATTCGGCACTCACATCACGCAACACTTGAGTTTTCCTTGTCATTATGAACTGTAGGTGGGCATTTTAAAAAATATCTTGCTAGCCAGTCTCAATTATTGCTGTTGTAATAAGGATTCCCAAACACCATGTGCCAGTGGAAACACGCTACAGGGGAACAACTGGGACTGGTCTGACTCATTGTGGAGAAACAATCTTCACGTATGTGAAATCATGTGTCTCTGGCTTCTCACAGATTTTTGTAACAGCCAGGAAATTCAGTCCTGTATTCCCAGATCAGATGATGTCAGACCTGTATAAAAACACATTTTATTCACCACTGGCTTCAGCGTTTAGATGAAATTAAATATAAACAGGACAGGTAGTCCTCACCCCAAGAACAGTAGATGCATTTTAATGTTTTTTTAAATGAAACACTTCAGTTAAATTTTCATGAAATCAAATTATGAAAGTTTTAAATGAAATCTGGAACATTCATGCTTGAATGACATGCTAAGAAGCTATTAAGCCTTTTTTGTAACTGTACTTCTAATTTTAAGAACGTAATTAGATTAGAAGAATTCTTCTAAGAAGAATTCCATCTAATTATGTTTAATTCATTAATAATCACAAAGCTTAAATATGCAATTAATAAATTTTATTTCTTTTCTAGATCACGCTCATGTAGAGGGGAGAGAAAATGTAATAGTTATTCATCCTGATTTTAGAATGATAGTTCTAGCAAATAGACCTGGGTTTCCTTTCTTGGGGAATGACTTTTTTGGCACATTAGGTAAGTGATGTACATTAAATGGTAATCTTTAATAGAATTTATTAATAAAATGACTATATTAACTAGATTTTATGAATAGAAGAGGTCATTATGTATATTGATACTTTGTTTCCCATAACACACTCTAGGTGAGATTCAGCTTGAAGACTAACATGTAAATTTACGTACCTTAATAAAAGTACCCAAACCTACCCTGAAGTGAACAGCTGTGTGTGGTCATCTGTGTTACAACTGTTTTGTTTTATGGGATCTGGAGAAACACAGCAGATAAACAAGGTTACAAGAAATCTTTGTTAATGGGCGTATATTGTATACAAATATAACAAAAACATGAGCTGTAAGAATCTCAATACCTGACATCAGTGGTTAGCACAACCACACACCATTTTTTTCCCCATATCGAACATGCCACAAGCCAGGTGCTGTCCTCTTAAGTACAAGAGATGGGAGCTTGATGGATCATTCTTTTCACTTGTCTCAGCAGCCAAGGCTACCGTCTCCTTTGGTATCTATTTTGGGGTTAGCACAATGCTACCCGCTTCTTAATCCTCATTAGCCTCTCCATGCGTATGGCCATGTGTATTAGGCCTTGTTAAAATACATGTATTCGACAAGATACTGAATTTATCCTAGTTTCAAGTAAGGCTGTCAAAATTTCACATCAGAGTTTTTCATCTCAACGGCAGCCTTATTTCAGAAAGCTCCTGGTAGGTCCTACAAACCCTGTGTGTCAGCAGAGATTCCCCACAGCTTCATCTCGCAGCAAAAGCAAGAACGTGCTTTGCATAAGGGCAAGTGGTGAAGAATTCATTGACCTAGTGTTAGTCTAAATGGACCTCAGGCAGTGCTTTGGCAGTGTTACACCAGGGCTACGGACTGAAAGGCTCTCCAGACTCCATTGTGTTGTCTTTGCTAGCCGTTTATGTGCAGGCATCTTAATGTGTTTTTATCTGTTAGGTTTGGCTGTAATGCTCGTTCTGGAAGAAATAATAGCGTACTCATAAAAGCAGGTGCACACCCAGTTCCATATTGCATGATAGCTTTTTCTCAGATGTTGTTCCCAGTGAATGGACATTCCATGTCAGAGACTCAGTGGCTCTGAGATTCACCCATCTATGTGGCCCCAAGATGTTTTAGTATAGCCTATTTCTTCTTCATGACCTAATTTCTCTCCTTAGATGGACCCTTTAAACAAAAATTGATCATCCCAGCATTAATGCTTTTGACCCACATGGAAGAGGCTTGGTTGAGGTTTTGGGGTTCTTCACTGATTTTGTTTTTCGACTATAGGGGCTCTTCTGCTTTTAATCCAAGTCCTTTTTCAGCAGGCTCTGATCAGGCTTCTGCGAAGCTTTGTATGACTGTTTAAGGACTCTATACAAATAAACTCAATTTTATATATTGTATGATTGGGACCAATATAATGCAAATATATGGAAAGAATATCTTTCCAAATTTCTTACCATACTTAAGAAAGGCAGAGAGAAAAGATAAATCCACTATTTCCTCTAGACTTCTCAACTGAGTTTGCATTAGGGCATTCCTGCATATCAAGATTTCCTTACATCCTGCGGTGGTTTGAAGGTGTTCGCAAATTGACCCCATTCCACCTGTTATTCTTTCTTTAAACTCTTCTTCTTTTTGGTTTTTGGTTTGCTTTTTTTTTTTTTCTGCATTCATTTGAGTTGTGTTTCTTCTTGAAATTAATTTCTCCCTTATGATCACATTCATTAAAATGACAGGAGAGAAATTCATGTTTCTAGCAACCTTGATGTTCTTCACAGCAAGTTTGTCCTTCCCATATTTCGAAGTAGTTTTTGTCTTGTTTTGTTTTAACAAGCAGGTACTCAGTATCCTCTTGAGGGGTGGTTGTGATGCTATCTCTTGATAAATTACTTAATGTATGTTTTTTGTCTTTTTAGGGGACATTTTTAGTTGCCATGCTGTCGATAATCCCAAACCAGAATCGGAACTGGCTATGCTTAGACAATATGGTCCTGATGTTCCAGAGCCGGTTCTTCAGAAGCTGGTGGCTGCTTTTGGAGAACTCAGGAGCTTAGCTGACCAAGGAATTATTAACTATCCCTATTCGACTAGAGAGGTTGTGAATATTGTAAAACATTTACAGGTACAGTATGTCAGATTTCATTGAAAACTTCATCACTACTAATTTTTAATGCTTGAAGGTTTTACAAAAAGACACCATTATTGTTCATGCATTTTTATTTCATTCTTATGAAAAGTTTTGCATTTTGAAGGAATCATCTTATCCAGACATTCAAATAGTCAAAGGGTAAGGATTGCAGATATATAGAAGCAGATATTTTTTCTGTATGTTTTTTTATAGATCTTTTTTTTAAATCCTGAGAGTCTTGTTTTCTACCGTCTGAGAAAATATCACATTCATACAGTGAGTTCAGTACGCAATGTTCATACTGACCTTCATTATAAAACTCTGTATTCAGCATACAATACTTCCAGGACAGTGCAATTTTTCTCTTTATGCCGCTATAAAATTTTTTTATTTTAATCATTTCCTGGGGGAAGACAAGTTTCTGATGCAGAACAGTAATATATAACTGGTGGAAATTTTCTAAGGAAAGTGTTAGGTGGATAACAACTTAGCAAACAGGTACTTAGGATCCATGATTGCTTCCTACACACATTTTAACTGTAAAATCATGAATTCTGATTTAATTATGGTCTTTTCTTTAAAAAAGATTACATTAGAGCCTGACTTCTGTCTTTATAAATTGAAGGATACTTTTTGTCTGAAGTATCTTAGTGCTCTTTGAAATAGCAGTGCTTTTATTTTGTTCTGTTTATAATCGTAAAATAGGTAATTTGTTAATTTATAGACTATTTCTTGAATTACTGAATCGTAGATTGAAAGAAAGATTAGTGGAAATATTAATGTAATTATTACAATTAGAATATAATTCCTCTCAAATTATTTCACCTGTGGTTCCCATGTTTAACACTGCATAAGGGTTACATGATAGTTTTGTGTTTGTACTCGTGAATTTATTCACATACATTCATCCATATACACAGACAATTAGATCCTGCAGCTTAGAATTGCTACTTTTAAAAATCTTCAGTTCATCTAGATTTCTGGAGGGGATAAGAGTTTTGTTCTCTGTGGTCTCTAGGGTGCAACAAGGACTTGAGACAAAGTAAATTGGTACTACTATGATATCAGTGATATAAAGAAAAAAATAATGCTATCATTATAAATTTGTACTAAGGGTTAACAAAATTCAGACCTAAAAGCTGAGGAATCCATCCAAGTAAACATATAGGCATAGTAGATTATTAGAATCCATTACCAGTTGATGGGTATTTGTCTACTAAACTGTTAGAACATGTACGTGCTGATCTCTAAATACAGTTACATTTGAAATGAAAGTGGAAAAATTACAGACTTGAGGAACAGTTACTGTGCTGCTGAAAAGCTGGTGGTTTAGGGGTTTCGTTAAATGAGCTCCTTCCCATCTTTATACTCTGGCTGTTCCTACCTTCCTTTCTAGCTTCCTTCCTTCATCATCTGCCTTCAATAACCTGAAGTTGCACTGTCTTCTGTCACTAACTGGTGTGGAAACATAAGACTTAATTCTTTTTTTTAATTGAGTATGAATGGGATCTAACTGAAGTTTGGAAGAGCTGTGTTGCTGATTGTCTGAAGCACACTTACTCTCTGCTTCTGTCTTCTTCACTGAACCAGATTAGTATGGTCACTTCAAGCAGGACATTAGGCACAGATTCCCACAGATGGGAAGACTCCCATCTGCTAAGTTTTCACCTCTTTCAAAGTAGAGCGTAGATATCCAAATAAATCTCCAACATGCAGCTTTGATTTCTTCTGTAACATTTGTTTCCAAGATCCAAGCCTCTTTGAAAGGCTGCAACATCTTGTTTACTGTAACTTGTTTTTCAATCTAAATAATGAAAAGGCTGGGAGTAGCCAAATGTAAACAATGAATATAAACATAATGGTTATTCCAAAGTAAGAAGCTTTTAGGTCTTCAGGTAGAGGAGAAAGAGGAAGGAGGGAAATGAGTCAATAAAATCGCTGGTCCTTAGGAAGGAAGGAGGGAAGTTAGTCATGTTGCTAAACCATTTCCCTTACAGCAGTTCCACAGCCCACTCTCTTTGTACTATTGTGTTGATTTCTTTCACATAATTTTTGGAGTTTTTGCTTCTGTAAAAAAGGGTTGGCTGTTTTGGAGAAAAAAATTGCTGTTGATTACTTTTATCTGAGAACACATCTGAGCATCGGGGCTAGTCAGTTAGAAAATATTGTGATTATTGTAACATCAACATATTATTAGGCTAATCTCTGCACTCTGATTAATTGTGGCCTTCAGTGTACAGGATTGTGTCTACAGTGTAGTTACAAAAGCATCTTTACATATAGATTATGCAAGTAGAGAACCTGTAGCAATTAGTTGTAGTTTAGACTCTGCATTCAGAGCTAGGTTGCCTCTATACTAACATTTTCTTAAGGAAAGATTTTTTTGGTGAAGCTCGAGATACCAAACTAGTTTGAAGACCTGAAACTGTCAGGTGCAGGGAAAGTCATCTAGTCTAGGTGCTTAACTTGGATACTGCAACTATTTCTCCTGAGATTGTATAAGGAATTTGGGTCTTGTAGCTCTAGATTGCAGGTAACCTCAATATAGCCTTTTTGTCTTGCTCATCTGCAGTTTTCAGCCATCTCAAATGTTGAAAGTATTGATGCTGATAGTGGCTTATGGGCAAGATAAGAAGCTCTGCTCTTGCTCTGTTGCTCCCTGTAACTACCAGTGTATGCTATGCTTTCATTGCAATCTAATGTGATAGTTTTCATGAGACCTTTTGTATGTTGTTTGGCAGAGTCAAGGGACCCAGTGTCCCTGGTAGATGTTAATCAGGCAAGCCACATTAGTCCAGATAAAAGGGATATGGCGTTTTACTCTATTCAGTTTGAGAAAGCTGAGATATTTCTAATAGACCTTTCTTGTTTGTATCTGAGATTACTTTCTAACAGTAGGCACTAGTATAACGGTTTTTAAGCAATAAATGTCTGAGGTGCCTTCTGGCCCAGAAGTCTACTAATCATCAGGCTTTTAGGCCTCTTCAGTAAGCTTTTGTACTAAGACAGCATTTTTTTTCTGTTCAGCCTAATCATGAAAGGAAATGAGGAAACGGTTTGTATCCCTTTCTCACCTTGCTGCCAAACACATTTCAGTAATAAACTTTTACCTTTTTGGCCAACCACAGTGAATCTCAGGTACCAGTTTTCAAAGATAATTAGGTTTCTGCTGGTTTGATCAAAATCAGCAGCTATGTGACAGAGAGGAAGAGATGGAAATTAGTGTCCCTGAATGAAAAGGCAGGGGAGAATTCAGCTGTTTTGCTTGGCAGTAGATGATGGCCACTAAAGACACAGGCACAGGGTAATCAGTTAGTATGCCTGTCACTCAGGATGAGCCACAGACATGGTGCTTCTTGACCTGCTGACAGGTCAAATGAGGAGGCACATAGAAAGCTGGCAACATTGAGTGAAAAGGCATCAGGGATACAGGGGAAAGCCAAGGACTTGGAGGACTGAGCAGGAAGAGAGATGCCTGTAAGTATGGTGGGGGCAGAGTGGGCCTTTGGGATGGAGTTGGCAGGATGGAATTCGTGGTGAAGTGAGTGGTAGTGATAACACAAGATAGAAGCCTAAATCAAAAATCTGGACTCGTTATATACTGGGTGCAAGATAATTTGTCACTTTTTATTCGGGGTAGTGGTAGATGTACTGTAGACCTCAATGTGTATGGCATATTTTAATTAAGATTTTGTATTTGTACTAGGAAACTACTATTTTGCTGATAGCTTTTCAGGAGACTATAACAATACATGTACTCATGGAAAGATGCTTAAAAATATGGATTTTTCACCAAACTGAATTCTGTATCAAATAAAACATAAGATAGATATATATATATATGAAAAAAATTTTTAAAAGCAAAACCTATGTTACTTCCTGTTTTAAGGAATAGCCAAGAATCTAAGCTGTGAAAATACTCTAAGGTACACACAGAGGTGTTACTTGTAAGGGGAAGAATCAATGAATGAGAACCAGACAGACTGATGAGAGATCAACATTTTCTCCACTAATCTGGTTTTAAAAATCAATACAAACCAAATGATTTTTTTTTTTAATGTTCAGCTCAAACATTCAACCGTTTTTTGCTGTTGTTGTTTTTTTCTTCAAGTGAACTGTCATTAACTTTTAGTAAGCAGTTTTCCAGTCAGTTATTAAAAAGTGGTTGGATTTGTTCTGATTGTGTGACAAGAGAGTTGTGATTTTTTTTTTTAATGACTGAAGTATAGGGCCTTTTGATAAGTGGCTTGTGTTCAGAACCTGTTCAACAGAACAGGTTTTGTTGACAGCAGTGATCGTTGTACCCAAGGAAATAAAATTTTTATGATGTCCTACTGATAGAAGATACAATGGAACTATTGAGGCAGTTCATTGAGGAGAAGGGTATGGATGTCAGAAGTTACACAGTGATTCCGAAAACTGTGCACATACTTGGAGACTGCTAATGAAAACCAGATAATATTTGTTGCAGTTGACCGCGGTTTCTGCAGTATCTAGTGCAAGGCAGGTAAAAGGGTAGGTCATGAGTATTATAAAAAGACACATTTCAAGACGGGTTGAGATAGGATCCTGCACACTGAGTACTAAGTGGCTTTACATGTTTTTAAACTGAACTCTGATGGACCTTTTATAAATGTGTGGGCTTGCTTTCTTTCTTTATTTTTTTTTTTTTTTATTCACTATGGTGTTTACTTTGACTCCAAGGTGCCACTTACATTATAGAAGTTAGTACTTTCACTAGCAAACATTGTCACAGACGTTTCGCGTTTATGTTACATGTGAACTGCTTATACAGTCTTTAGTTAGAGTAGCTGTTGGGGAAAGTTTTATTTTTAGTAGCTGTTTCACTCACTAAGAAATGTATTTGTAACCAGGATGGCACAGGCTGTAGGACAACTTTATATTATCCCACAATAACTTGTATTTTGCCAAGCTGTAATAATGCAGAACTTAATTATAAGTTCCTCATAGACAGGTTTAAAAAGCAGGACATAGTTTAGCTTGCTTTTGTACCAGTACTAGTACAGTGGCATGTACACAACAAACTTTAAAAAACTTTCTTTACAAGCTTATTTCTAGCAGCGGTATTCCATTCTACCATTTGTATCATTTGTGTCACGGACGTTTTATTTCAGAAATTAGATATTTATTAAGTTGGCAAAATATTCAACTCCTGATGTTTGATTAAGAGTACAGGTCAAAGCATTTATGAAAATTTGTCTTTGTTTCTTCACAGAAATTTCCAACTGAAGGACTGGCAAATGTTGTTCGAAATGTATTTGACTTTGACTCCTACAACAATGAAATGCGTGAAATTTTAATCAACATTTTGCACAAATATGGAATACCTATTGGAGCAAAACCAACCAATGTACAGCTGGCCAAGGAGTAAGAGTAACCTAAGATATATATTAAGAAGACGGGTGTCTCATGATCACTTTTTTATAGCATGTTATCTTGCTGCTAACTGATTTTAAACCAACCTGGAATACTTGAAATCAATCGTCTCTGGTTCTATTTTATGTTCCTCCAAATAAGTTACAACAACATAAATTACTTTATGATAGATATTTGTTTATTACTAATATTTAATCTTTAATGTCCATGTAAATGTTGATAGCTTGTATGGTAAAGAGATATATATATTAATAAAGGGAAATACTTGTTTCTTCTCCTGTGTTTTTAATTCAGTTGCAACACATTTCTGTCCTGTTACTTATAATCTAAATCGGTAGCAAAAAAAAAAAAAGTTGTCTTCAGTGGCAGTGGGATTTTGTCTTTGATACTTGTGAAAGGCACTACAAAAATACTTCTGCAGAATAGGACAATGCATGTAAGCTCCAAGAACCACTTTTGTATGTGTCTGTATATCACTAGTATTCTTTAATTACCAGTTGACGTATTACACCATATACTTTTTCAGACGTTAGAATCAAAACAGCTTTTTTTTTTTTTTAAGACTAAACTAAATTATGAAACAGATTTAACTCATTCTTCTGCAATTCACAGATAACAGGCTTAAGTAGATCATATTGAAAAGCAATTAGAAAACGTACTCTGGCTTGAACTCTAATACATAATTTAGTTATGGAGAAACAAATATTTCCCTTTCCTGAAGAAAGCTTTATGGATATATGGAAATATATCTATAAATATATGGACATACATATTTTTTATTTGCTAAGGAGAGACTGATTCTTATGACATGATGTCTTGATATTAGGTGTCCCTGTGTATGTTTCTCCTGCTGGAGCACCACTGTTACCATATGTAACATCCTACATATAACTATTAAAAGAAGATTGGCAGTGTCATGACTGTGGTCATTGATGGCAGAAGAATTACATGTCTAGAGAACCAGTACATGAGCAGCTACAGTGTCTGTCAAATTGAGAGTACACACTTGAAACTCTCGCCATAGTTTCTTTGCTAAAAGTCGCTTGGTAATTTCTATTTTAAAGAATTATGATGTTTGTCATAGTTTTTGAGAAATTTATGCTTTATGTGGTTTTTTAAAGTATTAGATGTGGGTTTACATGGGTGGATTGGAGAGGCCTCTTTAGTAATGAGAAGATCAGAGGTTCAGGGAACATACAAGAAAGGCTGTATTGAGACATACAAGAAAGGTGTTCTCCAGAGGACCTTTCCAACCCCAATCATTCTGTGATTCTGTGACTGCAGTAACTGGGGACTGTTCAGTCTAGAAGGGAGAAGGTAGAAGAAAGATCTGGTCGTATTGAATTAAGGATAATTATCTGATCATTTTTAATCCGTCACCAAGGTTTTATAGGACAAGTTAGACTAAGGGTGACAGACTTACAAGACCCCCACAAGATACTCACTAAAAACTTCACTTGACTGGCAGCTATGAGTGCATACTCTGTACCAAGGGGAGTAGAAACTACCGGAGTAGTTAACTTCCTGTTGGTAAAAGCAACTTTTTCTTATATCTCACTGTGCAAAACTGGAACTGGTTCTGATGATCCAGTATCTCACTTGCATCCACCACAGCTGGCAACCCCAATCATCCTACTGCTCCATTCCAGACAGCCTTGCTGTTGGTCGTGAGATTTAACCCTGTGGAGCTTGTAAGCCACACATGGATCACCATGAATTACAGACATATCTTTCAGGAATGGTTTAGGCACAGTTACTTCTGCCTTGAGGTAAAAGAACATCTAGGTAATCTCTCCAAATCTGTTCCAGCCCATATTGCAAGCTCCCATGATGGACACATTGAGATAATTGGGTATGGTGTTTGAACCACTGCAGAAGCAGGTCACTTCCCGAAGCTGCTACCTGTTTAGAACTAGAGTAGTGACCTCCTCTGTATTGTTTTCCAGGAATTTGACAGTAGGATAATGGTTCTAATCTAGTTCGTCCCACTTCCATCAGAAAAGACAGAAGTTAATCTAAAACAACTGATTTTTATCATGATTCATGTCTGAAAACCTTCAGAGATGGAGTTCTATAACCTCCCAAGCAAGTCAATGTTGTTTCTAAATATCCTTGCCATTAGGTAGTCATGTCTAGATTAAACACATCCAGTTCTCTCAATCTTTCTCCTTTTTTAAGGCCTCTGGCTGGTTTTATTTTTCTTTTATGATCCCCCTCTCCACTCGATTCAGTCCTCCTTGGTGCTTGAAACTGGGCAGGTTAGTTTCTACCAGAGCTGAGTAGAGTAGTATGAGAGTATAGAACAGAGATTTATTTCATGCCACAGTCTGTTTTAAAAACCCCAGTATGTTTGCATTTCTTGCAATGTTTAACTCATGTCTAGTTTTCTAAACATGAACCTCCAGATCCTTTCTGCAGAACCTTGCTTACTTCATCTTGCTTTATGTAATCAACTTCCTTCATGCTTAGGCTTTTCCTACTATATTGTTTGTTTTTTTTAATTAGTTCTCTGACCTGTCAAGATCACTTTCCATTTCAAGCTTGTTTCCTTACCTGCTTATAGTCTCTCACAAGTTGGCAATCTGAAGATCTACTTGGTGTGATTTCTACAGTGTCCTAGTGACAAAAGCGTAACTCCCACCGAGGTTCACTTCTGTGCTCCAGCCTTTATTTGCAACACCTCTAAGACTTCCTAACTAGCATAATAAGTTGCTCAGTGATTCTGTTAAGTAACATGAAAACTAGGATTATTGTCCAAACCTATTCTGCCTGAGGATGTTAGTCACACCTGCAGCAAGATCATTGCTATTGATAAGAGTACAAATCCTACACGATTAAGAAGTTTTGTGATACAGAAGCATTTCCAGGAGATTCTAGGACAGAAGAATCATTATACTGAAATACTGATTCCTTTATACAGATGCTCTCTGGCATGTCTTGGATCACATAATTTGTGAATCCTTATTTTACTCTAATGAGTTTTGGAGAGGTCTGTCTGTCACCTATTACTTAATCTGAAAGAAAATTTGAATAAATCAGAATTACTTAAATTGCTGCTGAAACACAACTGCTATAAATATAGAAACAAAAGCATGAGACACACAATACAAGGTCTCAGTAGAAGGAACTTTGAGGGTTGTATTGAGCTGAAATTACAAGGGAAATTTAACACATGGTACCAGTGACCATTATAGAAATTTTAGTTTAGACTCTGGAATTAATATACCTAATCTTGGAAGGGTAGATTAGATCGTGACTGATGAACATTTAGAAAATAATTTAGGCAGTAGTTATTTTTTCAAAAGATAAATTAATTTGTGGATGCTAATTTGTTTATTTATTAGCATCATCTATTAAACCTGTAAAGTAATGCTTTATTTGGGCTTTTTATTTCCTTCAGGTTTTTTGGGGTTTTTTTTCCAGATATGATGGCCGTTCTTCAAGGCACTGACGTGTTCAGTATAGTCAGGTTATGACATCATTATATTGTCTGTATCTCCTGGTATCACCTGTTCAATAGTTTATAATTTTTGTCAGTATTGTGTCTAACGCAGATGGCCAGTCTGTCATGCTTTGCCCAGACATGGTGGGTAAAATGGATTGCTCATCATACTAACTCATTATCTTTCTTTATGTGCAATTACACTTTATTTTTCTCGTTGACATCTGTTATGTCACATTTGGCTGAACTCATGTTAATCTGCCATTTTGGAGCACAAGTTCAGGCCATTTGCAGTTCTTAGGTAAAACAGCATTTCAGCTCTTATTTCTGGCATTTGTCCCTGATGAAATTGCCACTCCATATTTTTCCTCCTGTCACTATCCACTTTGAGGTGCTTGTTATAACCTGAATATTCATTTTGTGTGAACTGAATTTTTTCTGTGGAATGGAAATATGTGAATTTTAACAGCTATAATTTTATTTTTTTATTCCCCACCAGGTAATCCATAGTTAATTGTTGTACCTGTCTCCTGTATATGTCTCTTGTCCATCCTGTGCATTTTGGAGGAACTGGCTGGGGGTTTGGTCAGCACTTCACTGTCAGGGAACAGGAGACATAACAAGGCTATTCTGTATGTCTTCTACTTATAATTTTAGTCAAAAGGTGTTTAAATAAAGTACAGAGATTTGGTTAGTAAGGAAATTTTCTGGTTTCAAACTGTATCTTACTTAACTCCAAAAAAGTTAGGCGGGATAGATGTCTCTTGGGCTACATAGAGTGCAGGCTGTTACTGAAGTCCTTGAATAATACATTCTGTGCCAGCACTGAGCTGGTTTACAAGATCACGTATTAAGCAGCTTTGTTGCCTGTCCATAGTTCATGTCCCCAGCTGTACCAGTGCGATAGCTGACTGTAGAGGTTTCGCATTCTGTGGAAATTCAGTGTTAGAGGATCTGTAGCCATTTTCCAGTATGTTCTCAAAAAGCTAAATAAGTAACTTTTTTAAGCAGTAGTGACTTTTCGAAAACAATTGTTCCGTGGTTGGTTTGTTGTTTTTTAGTTAGCCTAAAATGAATTTTTCTTTTTGTTTGTATTTTTCTAATTTTAGAAGTTGTGTTCTGTAGGTGTCTTTGAAAAGTTTTCCAGCAGCAGAAGCCACTAGAGAATTAACTTTTGACAGATTGTCTCCCGTAAGACCACTGTGCATGAAGAAAATCAGGCTAAAAATATTATTTTGTAGAATTGCCCCATCAACTCTACATCCTGTGCAATCACCTTTTCTAAGCAAAATGCCTGCTTATATAAACCATTTCATAGACAGCAGTGATCTTGTAGGAAACCTGGATGTAAAATTAAGAGTAAATAAGCATTAAAAAAATATTTCTCAATGTTCCTTAATAAATTGTTCGATAATCAAAGAACTGATTAGGAATAATTCCTTAGAACTTGCTTTGAAGTCTTGGCTTTCTTACAAGATTACTGCAGTCCGTCATGTAGTTTTTCTATTCTAGAAATCCTTTCCAGCGTTTGAGGAAAGCAAAAGTCACAGCTCACTCTGCACACTCTAGCTGGAGAGAGCAGTGAAGCTTCAGTACTGTCCTTACCCAGCCACTGCACTTTTTACACCCATCAGATCTCCTTACTTTGCATTTTTTTTGCCAATGGAGGAATTTCCATTTTATGTAAATGGTATTTGGGTAATTAATTTGAAATACAGCAATGTGGCAGGAGCACCTTGTGAAGCTTTTTACTAGTACTGTCACTTCAAGTTATTTTCAAAACTTGCTTGTTACCTGTAAGTCATGGGGGAAAAAAAGATTATTTCCCTCCTTCGCTGTACATCATATATATTCACGAGAGGAAAAGTGTGATGAAGTATGCACCTTTTCAGTGCAGGCATGTTGTTCCAGTCCTGCTGCACCCTCTCTCTCCTGAAAATCATTCAGGACGCAGACTGGTTTTAAGACCTTTAATACCACCTGATTCTTCCATACTCTTAGTCTTTCTTAGACCAGATTTATATGAGAGAGAAGTGAGGTAGAGTCAAAAAGAATTGTCAGGCCCTGGAATGGAAGAGTAAGATCCCTATTACTCCTGACAAAGAAGTCTGTATTACGAATTCTGCTTTCTCTTTTATTCTTAAATTCTGACCTACATTTCCCTCCTCTTTGCTGTTCGTGATGACTTGGTCTGCTACCTCAGAGAAACAAAATCACTCAGAAACAGGGAAGAGAATAAAACCTCAAGAATCTAGAAGAAAGGAGAAATCCATTTTCCTGAGGGAGGAGAGGAACTATTAGCAAAGCAAATCTCCAGAAAGCTGAACCAGGGTGGAAATGTTTTGTTTCTTTGGGGATGCAATCTGTAATTCTGTTGCTATATAAAGCAGGGTGTTTGGTTAGAGCTGGTTATTAACATATGTTTTGTTTTAAAGTTAATAAGTGTTCCGGATTATTAGCGAACCCATTGATTTCTAGGATGTTGTCCATGGGAGTAATGGATAAGGAATTAAAACCAAAGTCCAAATCCTTGTGGAAGTTGATGTTCCATTGAGCTAACAAGAAACAATTATTGCTGATTAGAGGCATATCAGAGATTATGCTACTTGGAGTCATCCAGTCTCCAGTTTCTTTTTGCACACCAGGCAGTTTTGGCTCAAGACAGAACCAATGTTTTGCCAACAAATCATTTTGAAACCCAAATGGAAGCCTGAAGTAAAATTCCAGTTCGTGGATAAAGTGACGTTTAGTTTAGTGACTTGACTATTTGCCCATTTTCTGACTGCATGAACAAATGTATCTAGGAATTGTGTATATATTGAAATAGTGCATCCTGAATGTTTTTTTTATTTATGGTGTTGAATGTTGTAATTTACAATATGTTGTATTTACCTTTTTCTTTTTTTTTTTTTGGGCGGGTCTGGCTTAATTTTAATTTGGGAAGAATCTAGCTAGACTAGCTAGATGTGAAGGATGGACAAATGCAACCTGAAGTGAGGAAAAATACGAAATAAATCACACTTCAAACTTTGGCATCTATTGATATTCTTAACTAGGCAACAAACAGGCAGTGAAGACTCTACTGGTTCTCTGACTAAGAGAGAGAATTAATGAGGGAATTACATGCCCCAATGGCATGTTGTTGGCAGCTGGACATTTATCTTTAAGGACCAACAATCTATAGCATCCAAACCATTTTTTGTTTGCAAGAAGTGACTTAGGCTGTCTGACTGCCTTGGTAGATGGAACAAATGCAGAATGGGGACGGAGGCTGAGTGATTGTTCACCTGTGAGTACTGGCTTCACCAGGTTGCTTGAGATTTGGTGTCAATATACCAGTAAGAAATGTTAATGCAGCTTTCCTGCATGACTTGCAAACATTAGAGGATATTAGTGTTCATTCCCCAAATTTTCCTTTGAGTTCTCAGTGGGAAAAAAAGTAGAACAAAAATTCCGCAGGATTCATATGTAGTACAGCTGAGAGGTTTTTTTTTTAGGTTCCCTTATTCTGCAAAGAGTATCAAGAAGAAATGAAGCAGACCTCTAATATCTGGAGGGACCAGATTGGTTGGTGGGGAGAGGGGAAATAATTGTGCCAGTAGGAACGAACATCATCAGACAGGACAGAAGAGACCATGCACAGACTTTTAACAAACGGTCTAAGAGAACTTCCTTAAAATAGACTTTGGAAGATATTTATAGAAACTAGGAAAAGGAATGTCTTCTGTTCCCTTGCCAAGTCCTGTAGCTGTACAATAATGTGCAACAGCATGTAACACAGAATGTAGTTTTGATAGGAGGTCTCTTTAGGAGCAACTGATCCCAAGTAAAAGAAACCCAAAGTGATGGGTTCTTTAGCTTGGAGGTATTCTTGCCAATTAACCAAGTCAAACTGCTTTCAGTGGTTGCAAATCACTTCAGAGGAAACAAATAAAAATCGTGTTGTCCCTGTTTTGCTGTCAAGCTACTTTGTCATACACCGGCATTTTCTTTCCCTACGTAAATGAGATTTGCTCTTATATTGCCATATATTTCTTCCCTAAACAAAAGGTACAGAATGAAGAAATTAGACCAAGGCAAGCAACTGAGGCTTTCAAAGATGTCCCTGTCCTTTCTGTAGACTGTACTGGCCAGAAGGCAGTGAGATACTCTTACATCTGTATTCCTTTGCCTTTGTTCATGTGAGCAGTGGCAAAACATATGGAAATAATTCTTACAACATTTATTGCATGGCTATACTTGACACAGTGTTTACAGTGCCTATTCTGCTGGTTTTTTAGATGAGTATGCTGCTGACAGGAGTTCCTTTAAGTGATACTTTCACACCTTACCTGATCTGAATAGAGCAAAACAAGATGGTTTGGATATATTTTATTATGTATCTCAAATAATTCAAGCAGGAGAAGTTTTCCTTTTGAGGCCATATTATGTGAATTGCTTCTTCTTTTACAATGCTATTTAGGTTGTGACTGTATTAGTATTCCAGGAGGCTAAAATTTTCGTTACCTAAAATGTAAAAGAAATTAAATACCTTAGTGAAGAAGCATTTTGTACAAGAGAATCTCCAGATATGTCTTACTGGAAAAATGCAGCCATATAAATGATTTATTCCGTATCAGTTGCTGGTTAATGAATGTAAAAATTCATTTGTTCCTACATTGTTTGACAGACTGCCATTACCAGATCATAAATTTATGGGCTACTGGAAAGTCAATCAGCCGGGGGATGCACAACAGAAACTGCTGTGTCCAACAGAAACTCAAAAAATAGATGTAAAGGTTTGTGGTTTCTTTTTTTTCTATTTTAAATTCATATAACACTATTTTTATGTATTGGGATGTGAAGAATCTAAAATTTCTCAGGAAAAAGAGTATGTATGAAGTGTAGTCCTTGTTACCTGTTCTTGGGATTTTATTGCTGACTAGAAAAATGAATGTTTTTGTATACCTAGCCATCACAGCATAAGATGTGCTTTACAGTCAGTACGTTTGGTCAGAATAATAGAATCATGGAATGGTTTGGGTTGGAAGGGACCTTAAACATCGTCTAGTTCCAAACCCCCTGCCATAGGCAGGGACACCTCACACTAGACCAGGTTGCTCAAGGCCCCATCCAACCTGGCCTTGAACACCTCCAGGGATGGAACATCCACAGCCCCCCTGTACAACCTGTTCCAGTGTCTCACCACCCTCAGGGTAAATAATTTCCTTCTAATTTCCAATCTAAATCTCTCCTCTTCCAGTTTAAAGCCATTACCTCTGGTCCTATCACTACCGGCCTTTGTGAAAAGTCCCTCCCCAGTTTTCTTGTAGGCCACAGATACTGGAAGGCCACAAGAAGGTCTCCCTGGAGCCTTCTCTTCTCCAAACTGAACAAGCCCAGTTCTGTCATCCTGTTGTCATAGGAGAGATGCTCCAGCCCTCTAATCATCCTTGTAGCCCTCCTATATACCCTCTGCAACAGGTCAAACTTCTTGAAAAGAGATATTTATAAGGATATTGAAAATACTGTGTTTGAAGGAACTTTTTAGCTGTTTTGGACGCTTGGAGGTGGCTGGTTTCAGGCCCCAGATCTCAATTTTTTTGGATAAGATCAGAGAATGAAAAGAAAGCTGTTGTCTGTTTCTGTTTTGCATGCAGCTGAATTCTTATGGGTCTTTGACACTGCCAAGTTTGAATCTGAACCTTTGGTACAATTTGACCTGCAGCCAAAGCTTCTAAGTCCTTTTCAGCTTTGATTTCTTGGCTTAACTTCACTAATTATTACTCCAGTGAATAAGAGAAAAAAAGCTGAACTGCTAATGTGATGTAGGGGTGAGATTTAAACTTTATATAGTAAGAAATTGACATTGAACTTCTCTGAAAAAAAAATATTCTGGTTTTTGGGGTTTTTTTTTTCCATACATAGACTGTGTTTTGTCAATTCCTCCTTTATGCCACTGAGCAATAAAAGTTTCAAACCAATAGAAGACTAAAGAGGAAAGGCAAGATGCTTTCTATACTCTAAGGAAAAGGGCAGTATGGACATTCAGGGAGCTTGCAGAAAAGTTATTTCCTTTTCCCTTTTATTTATTTAGTAATTGGTCTGTTTCTGTTGTTAATGGTTGTCTGAGTTTCATAAACTGGGAGAAATATTTTAGCAAGCCTTCATTGTTATTTGTTTTAGGGCCCTGTGTACTTAAATATTCAAGGATTTCCACTGGAACGACATGAAGCCAGGTCCCTCAGCTTCACAGAACAACTTGCTTTCTGGACACTGCCTTTGGGTGAAGTTAACTTAATTTGTGATGTCACAGTAACAAAAGGTGCAGTAACTTCTGTAATGATCCCCAATATTATAAATATGTGAAATATCCTTGACATGAGGAAGGTCTGGGCTGTTGACTTCACAAGTGCTTTAGCCATTGGCAAAATATAAGGGGTTTTAATTGTAATAACAACACTTGAGTGCATTTACAGTAGTCTATTTCTAGGTATGTTTGCAATGGATCATAGGAATCATACTGAGAATTAGAATATGGGAATAGAGGATATGGAGGATATGGTGTATGGGAATGAAGTATAAGAACAACAATTTATCTTTTTCCAATTTTTTTTTAACTAGGTGAAATACAAAAATAATCAGCCACTGAAATTAAAACATAATTTCACTGAGTCATTGTGGTCTTTGTAAGGATATGCATCTTTCTCAAACTAAGAGAAAAACATTTTTAGGGTTTGTCGTTAAAGATGTTGTGATCAACAGTGGAATGCTGCTTTTTCACCTGCGAACTTGTAGCCTTAGTTTCAAATACATTAGCAGACTTTTATGACAACAAAATAGAAATTAGATGGTTTTGTATTTATTTCAAGAATTGTCTGAAATCAGTCAGGTGCTATATGTGCAAAGTTCTATAGGAAGTTTGCATTCATCCCATGTTTAAGTATTAAATACATGGATCAAAAGGGAGGATGGGATTGAGAAGGAGGGGGAACCAAGATTATAAACAAACAAAAACATCTGGACAGATTGTGTATACTAGCAGCTGGCAGGCACTACAGTCATGTCTACACAAACATGCCTTGAACTACTTGTTTAAAGAGTTAATAGTGTTGTGTCAAGATTCTACCTGTTAACATTTAGTTAGTATCAAGAGACCATTTCTCTTCTCATCTCCTTGTGTCAGCAGTGGTAATTTTTCTGTACATCTTGCTGTATCATCTGCTGAGTTTATGACATAGGTATTTCCAGAAGAGCAATGCGCAATGTCAGTAGCCTTTTATTAATTTTATTTTCTTATTTCAGAAGAGGAAGCCGAAAATGTTCTTTATGTTACTACATGCAATCCTGTTTCCTTGTACTTCATGAACGTTTCCAGTAAGAGTGGATACTTTGTGGATCTTTACGACCTCTTCCCAAGAATAGTTGGAAGTGTTTGGCAACCTTTTGTGACTGTGGCACCCCTAGGAAATCCACTCAAAGGTCAAGTGGTTCTACATGAAGAGGAGGTAAATAAAATTGAAATACAGCTGAATGTTTAGTGATGAGCACAGCAGTATCATAAGGGTAAGATCACTGAGTCTACCTCTATAGATTGAAACACCCTGGACAAGACTACCCCCTTCTGAATGTTCTCTACTTCACTATCCTTGAAGCTTGGGAGTTGCCTTCAGCTTTAGTTTTTATGTGGATATTTTCCTCTTGTGCTTCTTAGCTGGACAACATCCCTTTGTGTTCTTGAAGCTGGGTTCCACCTGCTTATCTTATTTCTCTTAATGATAGAGGGAGATTGGCCTTCATGGGGAAAGGGAGATAATGAGTTCAGTTCAGGAGTCTCAGTCAAGCAGCATATGTTTGCAAAGTGCAAGTAAAAGTAAGTACAAAAGTTTTATGTTGTGAACTTAAGTTCTGCTCCAATCTTGCCCCATTTTTACTTTTCAAATAATATATGAGACAAGACAATTTCTGGGTCACAAAATAAAATGTTGCTTGTATTTGCTTCGTGCCACTATTTCTGATTTGTTTTGTGAATCCTGCTGTTTCTCATTCTGTAACGTCTGAAGTACCGAGACTAGAAAGAAGGCTATGTAAGCCTTGACATCTAGTGTATCAGCAATGCAAATTTAGAACCACTGATGACTTCAGTGTTGATTTGACTTGAGTACTTTTTTTAACGTCAAGTATTGCGTACTTTCCACATACTTTCCACATTTTATTACTATCAGTGAACTGACTGGAACATTTCCAATTCAAAACTTCTTTGCCCAGGATAGGGAAGGGACAACAGTTGATGCAGTGCTGCTGCTATTCATTTTTTAATCTTCATAACAGTTATGTTTAGGCAGTCATAGTGGTTTGACATGGGTCTTTAATCTGGTAATTATTGTTGGCTGTTTTTTCTTTTTGTTCTGAATTTCCTCTGCCCATTTTTCAGTAAGTGAGAGACTCCGATCTAGAAGAACCTTTCCTACATTTATTTGGGGTGTTAAGTAGTTTCCAGTCATTTCATAGAGTCTCTGCAATACTGTTGTTCCAGGAACATTTGTCAAGTGTTGATGCCACTTTCTGGTCTCAGATCCTACAGTTCAGCTTGTTGATGCCTTATGTGAAACACAATTCTTCCATCTTTAGGAGAACTGCCTGTGCCTTCTTTAGCTTTGCCTTGGACACTTTCCAGTGCCAACTGGAAAAAATATGATTCTGAAGTTACCTGCTTGTGGTGATTGCCTGTGCGGTGTCTAGAACAGCTATTGACATGTCAGCTATTTTGAGATGCACATAACACATTTGTTTGGTTCTAAGCATCCTTGGCCTTTTTTGGCAAAGTCAATGCAGGAAACTGTAAAACAGATGGCAGTCTATCTCGTGTCTGAGAATGTTTAGAATGTCTCACACTGTAAAGCCCAGCAATATACTTTGTAAGTCTCTGAAATTTCTATCATGAAAATAATTGTCCTGCCAGTTTTGTTTTTAGCAAAATCACAGTAGCTTTTGGTGTCAGCAATGAAGTTTTTAATCAAAGGTTCATCCATGAAGCTTTAGGTAGTTAATGATTGGTTTTACCTGTCCTTGTGGAATATAATTTTCAGCAACAGTATGAATTAAACTTGGAAATAAAGTTTGTTCTGTGGAGAGACTATGGTAGCTCAGTGCCCCTTTTCAGATGACTTCATTTGAGCTGTAACCTCCTGTTTTTTCCCTGGCAAAGCTTAAATATTTCCAGTTTCAGTCTTGCCTTTCTTAGCAAGTGCTACAGGTGAACAAATCCTGACTGAAAATAAGCCTGGTTTACGTTGCTCAAAAATAATACAGAATTGCAGTATTCTGAATGTTTTGCATTATCTCAGGAATTTTTACATAGTGTTAACATTAAGATGGACTTTACTCATTGAGTGTGAAAGTATGTTTCATTAAACTACAGATTTGCTTTCAAAAGTCATTGTATACTCAGGACACCATTCATCTGACTTCTTGAGGAACTTAAGTAAGCATCTGACACAGGAAAACTTATGGAAAAGGATTCCCTTGTGTATTGCAAGTCCATATCCATGGACTTCTTTAGTAATTTATTTGGGATTGGTTTTTAAACGAGGCACTAGAGCACAGGTCAGACAAATGCTGCTGTTGTAGTCTTCACAGCCTCTGCCATCCGAACTGCTTATGTGTTAGGATCTCTGCATTTCTAGTTCCCACTTAGTCAGAAGAGAGATTCTCAAGTAGTTTAATTTTTCCACACAGAGCTTAGGTTTTATTCCCAACTCTTCCTGCAGTGGAGCCATGGAAAAATAATGTGCTTTCTTTGTGCACCTGTGAAATTAGGTGGATATTGCTGTAGATGAAATTAAATCCATTATTATTGATGTTAGCAGGTAAGGATATAGTCTAAGCTAATCATCCAAGTACCTTCCCTATGAATTGGGAGGATAAAGGTTATCTGCAAAAGCAATTCATCCCAGGTAAGGTAGAGTGTGGTGAATTGCCTCTCTCTTTCCACTGGCAGCAGAAGGAGCCTTGGCATGTAGTCAAGATACCTACGTTCAGGTGTCCTAAGGTCGCTGGCAGGTGTAAGCTCAGAATTTGCAGCAATGACATGTTAAGACAAGTAGATTAGCGGCACATCTGTATTTGAGCAAGGCTCCGAGGGTTAGCTACTTGTGTTAAGGGTGCATCAAACAGATCTTTAAGAAAAACAAGTAATCTAAATGATGTATGTGATGCTTTAGAGGTTTGTCTACATGTACTTGCAAAAAAGCCAAAAAATACTAACAATATTTGTAGAAATAAGAAGTTACCTTTATTAAATAAAAACTCCACTTAACAGCTGGTATTTCATAAATAGTGTAATGCATTAATTAGACAATACCAAAAGCTAAAAATATTTCCCTTTTCTTGTTTTAATAAAGGTCTTTGGAGGTTAATGTTTCTGACTAGGTTATAAAGTAGAACTATTTTAAATGAATGTTAACCGTATTGGAAAGGATGAGATGATGATATTGTGGCTGTTTAAATTATCTCGTGTAATTTATTTCCCAGATGACATCCATCTGGATTCAATAGAGCCCTCCAGTGAAATAAAATGAAAAATCACCATTCCTCCTGTCCTTTTAAATAAAATTCTACTAAAACTAAACTCCCCAGGGATTTCACTTAGTAGCACAAATCAGAGATTTATCTGCTTTTAAGCCACCTTTACATCTTCTTGGAAGAAAAAGTAGATTATTCTGCTCCTCACAGTGGCCGTCGGGCTCAGTGAGTGCAGCCTGTTTTGACTGTTATCTTCTTTTTCAAACGAAGCTGAAGACTGGAAAGACTCTTCAGAAATCTCAAGTAATTTCCTTGTAAGATGGGAATTGCATTCATCTTTTCAAAGCAGCAATGCCTGTGCCCTGTCCTCCCCATGAGTACTTCAGGGCGTACCCCTATTTCCTGTAAAGCTGCATCCCCACCTGTTTCACTTCTCTTTTTCTTTCTGTACCTATTGCTCTTGCCACTCAGAAGGATAGCAAATACAGACTGTAAAGAATTTTGATAACTTCATGCACGATTTTGTGTGGGATTAGAGGAGGAAATACACATGGAGAATTGATTTGCATATAAATTAACTGCACACTTCTGTTTTTCCTTACAAGCACTTTGCTCTGTTGAAAGGCTGCAACTGGATGGACAGGATAACCTGCAGACTACCTCAGGGAGCACAACAAGCTTTGCCCAGGCAGTGTCCTGCCAGCATTCTTTAACTCTGCTTTTATCTTTCTTGGTCAGGAGGTGGGGCAGGGAGGAAGGGAAGTGCTTTTCCCTGTCCCACATGCTTCTGGAGCTCTTTGTCAAAGCTCTCAGATAGCAAGAGAGTAAGGGAGTCTGTGGCACAGAAGCTAACACAGAGATCATAGAATCATAAAATGTTAGGGGTTGCAAGGGACCTCCGGAGATCATCAAGTCCAACCCCCCTGCCAAGCAGGATCATAGAATCTAGGGCAGGTTACACAGGAACGCATCCAGACGGGTCTTGAAAGTCTCCAGAGAAGGAGACCCTACAACCCCCCTGGGGAGCCCGTTCCAGTGCTCTGTAACCCTCACAGTAAAGAAGTCCCTCCTCATGTTGGGGTGGAACTTCCTGTGTTCTAGCTTGTATTCATTGCCTCTTGTCCTATTGCAGGGCACAAGTGAAAAGAGGTTGCCCCTTTCTTCTTGACACCCAGCCCTCATATATTTGTACACATTAATTAGATCCCCTCTCAATCTTCTCTTCTCCAGACTAAAAAGCCCCAGGTCTCTCAACCTTTCCTCACAAGGCAGGTGTTCCAGTCCCCTCATCATCCTCGTAGCCTTTGTTGGACTCTCTCCAGTAGATCTCTGTCCCTCTTGAACTGAGGAGCCCAGAACTGAATGCAGTACTCCAGATGAGATCTCCCTAGGGCAGAGTAGAGGGGGAGGAGGACCTCCCTCCATCTGCTGGACACACTCTTCTTAATGCACCCCAGGATACCATTGGCTTTCTTGGCCACACGGGCACATTGCTGTCCACCAGGACTCCAAGGTCCTTCTCCAGAGCTGCTCTCTAGCAGATCTGCCTTGCTCGTTACCTGTAGAAGATATAAAGAAGTCTTCTTTAAAAGACTTTAACACTTTGTGATCTACCCTGAAACACAAGTGAAATCTGCATATGGAAGTACCTGCAACATACTAGTAGTAATGTAGTATAGTCCCTGTAATATTGTATGTTTCCGAAGGAATGTTGTATTTTCTTCAAAAAATCGTTGATGGTATATAAATTCTTTTCTTTTTTTGTATATTATAGAAGACTTTCCTTTTCTGTAAGCATAACGCTTATTTATTTTATGTATCGTATATTCTTGCTGTTCTCAGTTCACTGACATCTCTGGTACAGTTAAGTCAAATCATCTAAAAGTCACCACTTGCCTTAATTAGAACACCAGTAATCTACTTGGATACATTTCCCTACCTCTGAAAGCATGGAGATTTGAGCCCCAAACCAGAAATTCTTGCACAGACTTTTTTCACATGAATCTAGTGAGCAATAGTATATGTCTGTATCTGTGCCTAATATTTGCAGTATCAGGACCATTATGTGTGTGTCTCGCAAGGGGTCCTTGAGTGGCTCTCTGTTAGAGATAAGATGCTTGTGGGACCGTGGGACCAGGAGGCAAGGAAAGGTATAGAGGGCTTACTCCACCAAGCTAAGTATCAGCCTCATCTAAAGCTAAGAAGAGTTTGTGTTTGCAAGCTTGCTTGCTTGGGATGTGAGCATTGAGGCCAGAAGAGAGCAAAACAGAGTGAGTTCAGAGAGAAGAATACAAGAGGGTTAAATGGAATTATTTATACTGCCCCACTCTGAAATTCGAATGTATTCCTTCCCCTAGCTCCTTATAGTCTGCGAGACCATAAGGAACAACTTCCCATACCAGCAAAGTGAAATCACAGCCCCGTTTGGTTTAAGGACTTGTAAGAGGAAAATGCTGGCTAAAATAAAAACATCAGAAAGGAAAGGGAAACTTTGCAGTCACTAAAAATAAAGGCACACCACTTCACAAGATTGGTTATTGCATCTGTCCAGAGTTTGGAATTCCAGACACAGGGGTCGGGAGGTCACCCAAAGGTTACTTTTCTCCCAGTCAAGAACAAACACAGTGGAATTGCACACCAACGTCTTTTCCCAGCCCACTTGAAGAGTTGCCAGAGCTGCTCTTGGATGTGTTCGCAAGTGACGCAAAAATCTATTCTTAAACATAGACAGAATATACATCAGTCAGTTAGCACAGAAGGAAACCATTAACATCGAAAGGGGTGGAGTAGAGAAGCTTTTTATATTACCAACGGCTCTCATAAATTTAACGCTAAGTGGAAGAATGTAATTGATTTGTATGTGTTCTTTATCTCATGTGGAAGGCTAATGCACTGCTTCGGTACAGCAGTGCTGTTGAGAATTTTATAAATAAAATATGGCAGAAAACCAAAATCCAAAGCAAATGACCTATTTTTTTTTTTTCCTGAGCCACATTTCTATAATTTTGGTTTGTAATACATAAGCAAACTTCTTTTTTTAGAAGTATTGAACTCTAGCTGAAATTCCCAAATGTTCCAAATAACATGATAATATTTTAAATGCTTTACCATATTTAGCTTCAAATGACTGTCATTATTAAACAAAGTTAATTCTCCCAAATATTCCTAGTGGAAGTAGGAAGCATACCCAAAAAGAACAAAACTGCTGTGACTCAGATTGTGTTTGTTTTATTTAAGAGAATTTGTGGGAATTTCTGTTTTACTCCCTTAACGTCTATCGTGCGTTATTGCAGATGTTGTACGTAGACAGTTTACTTTTAGCAAGTCCTCGCAGAACCTGATGTCCTTGCAGAACCTAACATTTCCTTGAATGGCAAACAAAAAATTCAGCTCAATCCTTGTTTAATTTGTTCTTTTGTACCTTTTAAATTTAATTTGACGTGGCTAAGGTTGGCTCTGAATGATTGGTCTCTTGAATTCTTAGTTGAACACATTAGGAAGAGGTATCTTACTTTGTAAAAAGAAATTTTTTTAATGTCCCCATCATTTGACATCATGTGCAAACCCTGGGGCACTGAGTAACAAGCTGAGAAATCTGCAGCAGTTTAAAATTTAGCATACCATATGTGATGTGTGGAGGACACTTGCACCACTCTGTTTGGTATCCTGTCTGCTTCTGATCTCCATCCTCTTGAGTCATCCTGCTGTCCTCCAACAGCTGTCCTACCTCTGACACTGTAAGCTGTCCAAGTGTGCGGGTCAGTGAAGGAATGTCATACCCTGGGATATTTAATGGGCTCTACGGTATCAGGAGTATGAACTTGGAAAGAAAGTACTAAGCCATTTCTTGTCTCATCTGTTTTTCACCTTCAGTGTAGCTTAAGTAATGGGTACTTTAGAGGAATGCTGAGAAAACGTAAAAACTAAAAAGAAATATTTTAGTGACTTGACAGAATGAAACTGGTATGTCTCTCACCGGTAGCTGAATACAGCTTGGACATGTAAGACATACTAGTCTAGTTCCTAGAGCTTCTGCAGAAGTGAATGTGAGCTGTACAGGTAAAACATTATGAAAACCCTGGAACATCATTCCAGCCCTTTTTTCATGTACTTAACCTCTACAATTAAATTTCTCCATGAGCTTTGCAATGGACCAAGAAGATTCAGCCTACCTTTTCCAACAAAATCTAGATCATCTTTTCAGAATGTCTTAAGTTGCTACGATTGCAAAAGTGCTTCAGATAGATTTGTTGTGGTCTCTTAAATGGGCTTGAGATGTACATGGATCTGCTTTTCATTTACAGAGCAATGTTGTGTTGCTGCTGGATACAAACAACGGTGCCCTTCGCCGGCTTCTGCTCTTACCAGATGCTCAAGAGTCTCCTAAGAAAATATCTTGGTGGAGCAGCAAAGAAGAGGTGGTGAGGAATAGCACTGACCTCTATGATACTGAGTTTTTCATAAAATCAAAGCTCAATCTTGGATAAACTGCCCCAAGATCATTTATCTTTCTGGTTTTATGGCCCAAGCACTTAATTGTTTACTTTTACGTATGTTTAAATGCATTACACGTAAAATAACATTGTTATGGAATAATGATATGAAAAATATGAATAAGTTGTATTTTATGAGGATAGGTATCTTTAAAATGTCTCTCTTTGGAGCCAGAACTGGGAATAATGGAACATTTTGTTATAAGGGATTGTGTCAAAAATAATGAACTCAATAATGATGGAATTGTATGACTTGGGACAAGGCAGGCTCAATAGCATTTTGAGAGGTAATTAATGCCATGGATTATTCTAAATAAAGGAAAAATGTCATACACTTTCAGAGGAGTCAGGGAAACTCACTGGGACTGATCTAACAAACACTAATTGCTGTATGACGTTATTTTTATACAGAGCAACTACAAAATGTGCCGAGAGTTTTCACACAAAAACTGGCTGGTGTTCTACAAAGAAGCAGGGTGAGAGTAAATTATATCCTTGTATTGCATTGATTTCTAACAGAACTCGTGGTGTGCATCCCTATCTGATTATTCTTTTCTTGACTTCCAATTTTACAGAAACTGCCTTATTGTACTGGATGTATTAGAGGGTCAAACTCATACCATCTCACTTCCGATCAATCTGAAATTGGTTTTCCTGGCAGCTGAAGACCGGTGGCTCTTGGTGGAAAATCAAACAAATCAGTTAGTTAAGCCTTATTTTCTTGATGGCGTTATTTCTTGTCCATGTCTTGTTCACGTTCAGGAATTTCTCTCCTGGTCTCAGAGTTGTTCTTTTCGGTTTGTGAGCCTGGCTGAACTTGAACAGTTGGTGTTTAAGATGCAGATTTGCTCCGGTGAAAGTGCAAGTAGACTTTTAGAGTAGGAAATGAACAGGATATGCCTGCCTAAATTCATGCCTCCAAAAATCTAGACTAGCTTGGGTTGTATGCATGTTAATAACCATTTTTACTGAGGTGGTGCTGATCTTTAGAAATGAGAACGTTGGTGGACTTAGCTTTGGAAATACAGCCACATCATCTGAAGTTAGTGCCTGCATGCTTTACTTTCATGGTCACAGGAAAGAAATATTACTCTGCTGTCTTATTTTTATAAATGCACAACAAATAGAAGTGTGTAAACAGCTGCGAGAAGATGAATCTGCCACTTGTTGGCTTACCCTTACTTATCTCTCAGATGTTTGGTAGATCATAATTAGTTTTAGCAAAAGGTGTTGATAACCTTGTTTATATAAATGCACAACATTTTCACTGTTTCAGAAGATAAAAGTCCTTGTTTAGAGTTACAAGCTTAATGAGGAATTATTATAAATGTGTATCCTTTACAGGAAATATCTTTTAACCAAGCGTGCCCATATGGAAGCCGAAGACAGTGAGGTTTGCCAGCTGTATGCATTGAGTGAAGAGCCAGCTGACACGGGATTTGGCTTAACAACGGGTATAGAATGCAAGCTTGACTTTTTTTCTTTATTCATTTCTGTGTTTACAGCTGCACAAACAAGGCTATTTTACTTTAGAGGTCTGGGTAACCTTCTCTCTGATTCTCTTTTTGTCCTCACCTTCTCATGTTTGATTAATAATAACTTTTCACAAAGCGTGGCAAATTCCATCTTCAAACTTCAGGTTGTTTGAATGAAGCATCTTTGTTTCATTGTAGCATTTAAGACCCTCGGTCAGGGACTTTCAGGGAACATACAAGCATACAGAATGGAAAAGGAAAGACGACTGCTAGGCAGGAATTAGAACACAGGAATAGAAGGGACCACATATATTGATGAGTCCAGTTTTTATGCTGCGGCAAGTCTGTTACACTCAGAAGAGCTTGAAGATGTTTCCCAACACTTGTAAAAATATAAATGACCTACTGCTAGAACAGAAGTCACAGTTTCTAAGTTCTGCAGAAAGCGTGCAGGAGGCCACTGAGACCGTTGCAACTGTGTTAAAAGATAGGTGGAATTTATAGGTGGTGCTAAGCATTGAGACATGTCTTAGCTACAGAAGAAGGCAGAGATCTCCAGTGGTCGGCATTCTGCTTGGTAAGATCAGCCTATCTTCAGAACTGATGACATTTTCAACCCTGTGCATTTTATCATGGTGCACAGAATCTTAAGTCTACCCAGTTTAATAACAATAGAAGTACATGTGCATCCCACCTATGAGTATGTAGGCTTTGGCCTATCTCCAGTGTATCTCAGAGAGACAGTGGAAAAAAATAGAGAAACCACTTTCTATCTTTTAAAAACAAGTCCTGGTCCTTTTGTCCTGAGTCTTGTGGCTAGCAAAAGAATGAAGATTGAGATTAGCACAGTGTAAACATGATATAAGCACATGTTATTGACAAATAACTAATACCGCTTATTTTACACAAACGGCAACAAATTGGATACCAAGGACTCTAACCACAGCTTAAATATCTAGATTCCTTTTTATGTCTTGTGCAGTTTACTCTATCAACTTATCAAGCTCTATCAGAGCACAGTAGTTTCCTTCCTGTTACTACCTTATTTAGAAACCATTATGGAGTATCATTCCTCAGATGGGTAGAAACCTTATTATAATTTCCAGTCTCAAAGTATTTGTGAACAGTTTCTTTCTGCATGCTTTTTGTGCTATTTTTATCCTTTGTTACCTTATTTCTTCTCTTCCAATCTAAAAAGTTGTCATATCCCCTCTCCGCTTTTTTCCAAATCATCCAGCAAACCCCGAATGTAACATCTACAGCCTGTTCTCATTCTTTGAGGCAGAACCTCTGACAAGAGAACTAAGAAAAAGTAGACCAGTGTGGGTTTGCCACTGACCCAAACCAGTAGCCCATTCATCCTTTGAGGGAGGAGACCTATTCTCCCGCTGCCAGGTAAACGAGGTGGTCTACTCATTGAAGTGGAAACGTGTATGCTGCAGGGCTAAAGATAGCACGTTCTGACTGGGTTGATAATTTGAGGCAAGGTAAAGGGCTGTTACAGTTGCACAGGATAAAATGTAGTTTTCCTTAGCTTAAAGAAAAAAACACCTAGGTCATTATTTACCAGAAATGTGTTACAAATAATGCTATTTAAATCGCACAGACAGCAAGACAGCAACCAAGAAATGTCACGTTGACACTTACCTGCGCAAACCTACATTTTGCCTCTTTGTGCATTTGCATTATAACAATCTTCAGTGAGTTCACATGCTGTTCTATTCCATAGGCTTCCTGCCTCATTTGCACGGTAGAGTGCAAAAATAAGTGGCATAAACAACTACAAAGCAAATATTTCCTGATTTTAAGTACTTCACTTTACAAAAATAACCTTATTTCTTGACTTCTTTTCCGTGTTATATTATAATCAAATCTTCTGCTTTTTAGTGATTTTATGCTCCAAGTCATAGCAGTGATCAGTGCTCAGCACTCTAACAGTTAATATTGTTTCCTATTGCACATCTGGATTTAATGACTTCCATCGTTTTGTTTAATTTCCCTGTTTAGCATCAGAGCTGTGTGTGCCGCATGCGGTTTCAAGTGAGCAGCTATCTTCAGAAAACCTCAGTGCAGCTGTGGGACAAAAGATCAGCTCCCCCAACAGGATTTTCTCAGATGAACATAATTATGCTACTATTGTTATTGGTTTCCCGGACCTCTTGGTAAATACTCAGCGTTATTACACAGTGAAGTAATAGGTCTTGTTTATTCTGTAACCAGTTAAGTACCTGTTTAGCAAATAATATGGGAAAAGAAAGGATTGACGGTAAATGACAGATTCATGTAGTGCACACCTTTTGGTAGGGTAGTCTCATCTAGAGGGATTTCAGTGGAGTTTGAAATCCTAAGAAATGGGACAACCTAATATTAAGCACAGAGAACATTAATTGTAGATAAGTTCTGAATAATGCTGACTAGATGAATATGTTCTAAATCATGGGTTTTATAGGTTTTTAATTAAATAAAACCACTGAGAAAAAGGATATCAGTATCATTTTGAACTGTTAAATGTGAACTTTTTGCTCAGTGTGCAGCAGCTAGCAAGACTCTAGATTTAAGAAAAAGAAAAAAGATATAGAAAATTGTAACAAAACTGTATAGCGCCTTCACTGCTTAATAATGTAGTTGTGTAAATACTGCATGAAATTGTCCTCACTCCTGTGACATAATTAGAAAAGGACAAGAAAGGAAAGTGAAACTTAACAGTGTAAGGACTAAGGCTGTTGCAAGGAGTGGAAAATAAAAGCAGTACATTTAATTATTTGGATTTATTTATATTTACTACCTAGTGATACATAAAAAGGGTGCTGCTTATGGAATAAATAATTCTATGTCATGTTTGCTTAATAAATTGGAGCAAATTAGAAAATTTAACTGTTAATAGACATGCACTTTGGGAAATCCAAATGATTGAAGAAAATACTCTGAAATCCAAGATGATTCAAAAATACAGTTTTGTCAACAAGACATTTCCTGTCTTTGCAATTAGCTTTTGAGTTTTACTTGTTTTGGATTTATATTAACAGATTGATTGTACTAGATATTCATATTGTTTGTAGTAGATGTGAGTTGATTGCTGGAAAAGGAGGCAGTCTAGTGCAGGGAGTACTAAAGATGCTACACACTGCAATACCAACACTGGTCATGAAACATTTTGCTCTCCCTGATTTAGACTGAGGCCCTGTCTTTCCTTATACATGATTTTAAATGTGTTTGTGAATGTCGTAGAGGGAGTGCTAAAGATGAATGTGAAGGGTGGAGGGAAGAAGAACTTCAGATTCGGTGTTAATGGTGTCAGTGCTTAGTATGAACAAGGTGTCTTAAGTTCTTACTCATAGCAGCAATGCTCAGCTGACCAGATGTAGAGACCTGCTTCAAGATAAGACGATTTATTCTCTAGGCTCTACTGACTATAGCAGGAGATGAAGCACCTGGTTTGGCTCTCCTGAGGACACCTACATTTATATCTCTGAGCCTGGAGCCAAATCCCAGCCTTAATGCCTAACTTTCAGTTCATTACTGAAATATCTGTTTGTGTTTATCTACATTTGTGGAAACTTAGATTATGGTAACAGTTTCATACATAGTTTGATTCCAGATTTGGTTATTTCACTGCTTTCTATTCCTGCTTCAACATGAAAAAAAAAAAAAGTTAATACAACTTCAGATCTTCAGAGTGTTTCAATTCCTAAAACTTGTGTAGGTGGTCTGGTGTTTTTCACTCCTATAGGAGTTTTTAATGAGAAAATAATCCAGGTCTTTTCCTTGTCGTGTGGTGGCATGAGAGGTAACCATAGTAGCTACATTCGATTTAAAATGTGGCATTTAAGAAGTGGCATTTATCATGAAACATTTGTTCTTATGCTCAACAATAGTAATGTTTTGTTCAGTAGACTCCTTCTCTCTTGCAGTCTCCTAGTGAAGTGTATAGCTGGAAACGAAACTCTTCTCTGAGTCTCAAACGTGCTTCTCCTTCTGATTCATTTTATTATGGAGCCCAGAGGAAAACAGGAGCTGCAAAACAAACCAATTGTGTAACTTTATTGGCTTCTAATCAAATAGTCAGAATTTTAGCACCTGGAGATGTGCCTTTGAAAGACATTTACCCAAAAGGTAAGAGGTTCATATACTTCTGTTGCAACAACTGTACACTTGTTTTTGTTTTGTAAACTGCACTCATGATTTTTTTTGAAAATGTTATTCAAGAATCACAAAGCAAGTATTTGAGGAGGAATGAGAGTAGTTGCACTAATTTTAAAATTTATTTTGGATCTTATTAACATGCTGAATTAAAATTCTGAGGAATGAACAGTCTACCTTCACTATGAATATCCCAGTAGATGGGTTCCCTCTGTCCGCACTGGGAACCAGCTACAGGAATATGATCATTCTAGTTCAGCAATCAGCCTTCATCAGTATTTCCAACCTCTGCTCGGTGCCACACAGACATGTAGCAATAAGACAAACCTGTTGTCCATCTAGCTCAATTCCGTCCCCAGCAGGGCCGATAGGAGAGGTTATTTCAGGAATGCAGGTGAGCTTGGCCACGTCTGTGGCTTTCCATTTATACTTTCTCAACATTTGCAGTTGTTTTGCAAGGGATGTTGCAGGGAACATCCCTGCCTCAGCCTTGAAATCTCCTGTTATGGACCTGTTGTCCACAAGCTTGGTCCCTCTTTTAGGACAGAATAGAATCATAGAATCATAGAATCATTTAGGTTGGAAAAGACCTCTAAGATCATCAAGTCCAGCCTTCGTCCAACATCTCCCTGACCCCTAGACTACATCTGAAAGTGCCACTTCTACTTGTTTTTTGAATACCTCCAGGGATGGTGACTCCACCACTTCCCTGGGCAGCCTGTTCCAATGACTAACCACTCTTTCAGTAAAGAACTTCTTCCTGGTATCCAATCTAAACCTCCCCTGGCGCAACTTGAGGCCATTATCTGTTGTCCTGTCATTAGTTACTTGGGAGAAGAGACCAGCACCCACCTCTCTACAACCTCCTTTTAGGCAGTTGTAGAGAACAATAAGGTCTCTTCTCAGCTTCCTCTTCTCCAAGCTAAACAATCCCAGTTCCCTCAGGTGTTCCTCATACAACGTATTCTCCAGACCTCTCATCAGTTTTGTTGTGCTTCTCTGCACCCGCTCCAGCACCTCAATGTCCTGTTTAACTTGTGGGTCTCCACAGCAAGCTCACAAGTTCACTAGTCTCCATGATCAACTGATCCACCAGGACTATCAAGTGCCCCTCATTCTAGCATTGCAGGGTTGGGTGAATGACAGTTCTGAGTTCACCTTAGCCATCACCTTCCTGACTTTGTAAACTTCAGTCGTATCTCCCTTCTCTCTAAACTGAAGACACCCGAGCTTTTTAGTTCTTCTCTTTGTCCAAGAGAATGTTGCATGAGCAACATTCACATACAGCGAGTAGGCTACAGACATTCAGACATTTTTCTGCTGCCATGCCAAGCTTTCTCTTATCATTGTATCCTTACCATCCTCAGCCAATAACTAAAAATATAGAAGTTCATTCTAAATAACACCATTTGTGGGTTTTGCATTAGTTACCACTAAAAATTGCCAAGGAAAGGTCACTATTAAAAGAGAAAAACCCCCAAATATTTGTATGTGGTAGAATGGCAGGTTTTTTAAGTCGTCAGCACGGGAAGCTATTCCTGATTTGTTCTGTACATGAACTCTGTCCCAGAATAGATGGTTTATTCCAAGTTAATTCCCTCTTACAAAATAAATGACCTAATGTGTCTTCCCTCATTTAACACACATTAACTTCCATGTGTTGAGGAGGGAAAGGAGAAATCCTTTCATTTATTACTAAAAGGATAAAACATTTACTTGACTAAAGAAGCAAAGTCAAGGATGTAAAGAGGGTGTAAAACTGAAGTTACCTACGTTTGTAAATAAAAGGTCAGCTTTTAAAAAGATTAAACTTAATAAAACATACTTAGCATGACAGTCTTGGAACTAATTATACCACTTCAGGCTGTAATCTTCTCATACCTTATAAACTGCTGAAGGGTCAGACTGGGTCACTTTTTCTAGGCCTTCACAGTAAAAGAAAAAAAATCTGACTCTGAAGTGGATGGTGTAAAAATTTGGAAGGTAAATCCTCTGAGCTTTTGTTAAAATTTGTTTATTAATTAGGGGGTGAGGAAGGGATACAGTGCTTCCATATGGTACCTAAAACTGAGATTTTGACAGTTACTTCTATAAGTCCTTTAAGTTGCTGTGGTATATAACACTTTATAAAGCAAGATTAATATAATTAAAAAGCAAGATACATTCTTCATGAATCGTGGATGCCAATCACATGAGCAAATCATCTGTCTGAGAAGTTATTTCTGCCTGAGCAATTTAATTTTTATCTGTTATAGCTGAACAAGATACTAACTTTTTTTTCCTCAACTGTGGTGAAATATATTCATTAATAGTGATTAATAGCTTTAAATTTAAAGAAAATTGTATGAGGTATAGTTTGTGCAGTGCTTTATGGCCATTTAAGTTGAAAGATTTAAGGCCTTCTCAAAGATTATTAGAACTGATTTTTCATTTCTAAATGACGTTTAATGAATCATGTTTAATATGACCTTACTGATACAATTGGACCTGGGCAACACTCTAGGTTTTCCGTTCCATAGCCTTTTTTCAAGATTTCAGACATTTCCTTTTGTCACTTGGCGGACATTTTTTCTAGCAGAGGAGGAGCTCTGGGTGGAGTCCTACAGAGACCTGTGCTACTCAACATGGTTGTGAAAAAAATGGAAAAATGAATGATCAATGAGGTGACAAATTTTGCTGATGGCACTGGTTATTATTCACAGTAGAAAGGATTCCATATGAAAGATTATGGAAGGACTACAATACTGACTGCAATAGAAATGGCAGATGAAATTCAGTTTAGATAAATATAATGTACATGAAGGAAGAAAGAGAGTCCTAATTCTACATCTGAAATTGCAGGGCTCATCAGTACAACTGAGGGGCATGATTTTGGTGTTATGATAGATAGTTTCATTAAAATGTCAGTTCAAAGCTCAGTAGCAATCAAAAAAAGCTGATCAAATGTTAAGAATTACTAGAGAATAAACAGAAAAAACAGATAATATCTTTGTGCTGTTGTGTAAATCCATGTGTCCTTAACACTGTGTAGTTTTGGTCATCTGTCTCAAGGTGGGAGAAGGCTGAACTGAGATAGGTTCTGAAAAGGGCAAGAAGATGAGCAGGAAACCAACCTGTGAAACTGCTTCCTAAAAGATGGTGTGAATGCTGAAACATGCATCCAAAGGAAAACTGGACAAACTCATGGAAAGTTACTAAATACATAGAGATAAAAGCATAGACACCACATTCAGGTTAAGAAGGCCCTAGATTTGAACTGGTTGGTGACTTGAGGAAAACGCCATATGTGCTTGTCCATTCTTAGACTTTTCAGCTATCTACTCTTTGAGACAGGTTACTAGATTAGAGGGACCTAGTATTGCAATTTATATGGCATGAATTCAAAATCTTCCCAAGTGAAAAAGGGAAGAGAGAAGAAAAGAGCCATGCATTCAGGTACTCACTTGGAAGGTGAGATAATAAGATACTAGTCCTTACTGTGCCCATTTGAGATCCAATTTGCTACCCTCTTTGCTGGGCTATTGTTTCTTCTGGAGTTTGCTATCAATCTCACTAATTGACAGAATATTTACTTGACTCCATATTTAGCTGCTACCAGTAGCTGCTTAGCAGTCTAGGTCCTTTGGAGATTCAGTGTTGCTTATTCCTGATTGTGCTGCATAACTCATGGTGGCCTTTGGACGTTTGGTGATACATCTGTGCTGTTGTGTCTGCATTGGAAACCTGTAGTTGCTTTTCTGTAAAAGTTGTATAAGGCTTCATTTGTACGTCTTTGTATCCTTCCCTGGGAGGTGGTATAGTGAACCAAAGGCATCCTGTGACATAAAATCGAGTATGTGGCAGTCCTCTGAAGTTCTTTTCCTAATGTCTTATCTTGCCTTTGAGAAGTTGTTTTATAGTTTTGCTTCAGTTTGCGTATCTACCAGACTATCTTTCTCATCTTCTTGGACAACTGGTCAGTTCTGGCACACAGCCCTCCATTTCTATTAATAATTCAAAGTACTCAACCAAACTCTAGCATACTCCAACATGTATTTCCGAAACTGTTCCAGGAACAGCAAGCAAAGGAATAATTTCCTTTATGTTTTATTGGAACTGTAAACCAGGATAATGACTATGTTTGAAACGAAACTATAACAAGTAATAATTTCCCCAAAGACTGCCAAATACATGTATGGCCACAAAATATAAACTCAGACAAGAGATCATGGCAGAATCCAGTAAATAAGTATTAATGTTTGTTCTAAAAACAAGGCTATAGAAATGAGGGCTACTTGAGAGCAAATATTTACTTGTATTCTCAGCATGTTTTATATATGAATGTAAAATAACATTCTGTTACTGAGTGCGTATGTCCAGTGGTGTGACACCAACTGGAACAACGTGTGATGTCACACACAGTTACAGGAATAACCTCAACACATCATCTGGTCCATCTGTTTATATAGGGACAGGATGACACATGTTTAGACTCTTCTTAACTGATGTCTATCAAACAATTGGCCTATTGCAATGCTTCGCTTTCCTTGGATAAGAAAAGCTTTTCCTAGTATCCAGCTTTTTTGCCGTAAACAAAACTGAATACTTCATGTCACCTCCACTCAGGATAATATTGCTCTCTTTATAAGGATCTTTTCGGTATTATGAGACATGTGTTCTTCAAAAATATAGTCTCTTTTTAGACAAAAAAAAAAAGTTAATTCCTTACTTTTGTCTTTATAGGTCATCTGTTCTAACCTATTTGTCACCCCCAGGACTATCTCTCATGTCTATGTTTTTCCTGAAGTTTTATGTCTAGAGCTGCACATAACTATTCTTCTTAGTTAGGCTTTGGCAAAAGAGGACTAAGCTGCACTTGCTTAGGTCTGATGTTCGTGTTTCGTTGTAAGATTTTTGACTGCAGTTTTGGGGCCTGGCCAGTTGTTCCCATGTTGCATTTAAATATTTGATTACCATTTTTTCAGCTTCCAACTCTGCAATCCTTTGTCTTCTTATATTTTAATTTGGTTGATTTGTCTTCTCTTTCTAATCTATTAATGTTTAATTGTTATTCTGCAGTTCTACCCCTTCCAGTTCAGTATCATCTACATGTTCTAGATCTTCATCAGAATTTTAATGTGTATCTTATTTTCCATTACTCCCAAAAGAGAGAACATATTTTAAGAGTCACAAAATCTAGACAAAACGAAAGGTGCTCTGCAACTCACAAACCTGGTCTTTTTCCAGATGGCTTTTTCCTATTTCCAATCTGTTTGATGCTTCCATTTTTATGAAGTTGAGTATGAGATGATTTATGAAGTCAGTAGATGTGCTACTGTAGATATGCATACTATAGATATGCAGATACAGTAGATACACATGAAGTCCTGCTGTGGGTTGTTCTTTGTATTCATTTAAATGTTAGATCCCCTTATACTGCTCATCTTACTGGTCTCTTATGTGCGTGCAGTATGCAAGCATCAATACTTCTGCAGGTAACATCAGGCTCTCCTTCATTTCACAGAGGTGGAAGATGTGTTATTTCGAAAGGAAATCCAGACTTGCTTTCATCTTGTTACGATGATATTTTGTTCCCATACTATGCAGTGTAATTCAGTTTTCGTTTCTTTTCTGAAAAATGTTAAGTTCCTAAATTTATTCCAGGTGGACGAAAGCCAGGTCCTAACTGGAAGATGCTTTTGAGACCGGGCAGAGTGTGCTCATATGTTGGCAAATGCCAATGTAGGCACACACACACAAATCTATTTCTGAAGGAAGGACAGTAGTATTAGCTATAGTCATTAAACTGTCTATAAACAGAATATTAAATGCCGGCTAGTCTAGGGCTATTTACTCTGAAGTTATAAAATCCTTGCATACCAATAATCTACCTGCAGAAAGAGTGGTTCAATTTAAGGCAACAACATTTGGGTTAATATTACTGAGAAATTTTCAAGTGGGAATCACAAGTAGAGTGTTTTCCTCAATATAGTTTTAAAGTCAAATATATAGCTGACATTATCTTCAGTGACAGATAAAAGCAGTGAGTTAGGCATTACATGAATGCCTGGCTAGTGCTATTCTGAGGAGGGCTATATTGGTGTGTAATTTTGTCATTTGCTATACAAACACATTGTTCTTTTGTAATTGTGCCTGTCTGGTTTCTCACTATCATCATAGTAAAACAATTCCTTATTTGCAAGTTATACTCCTGTGTTGAATGCGAAAGCTTATCATTTTCTGACAGGTACTGTATAATGAAACGTTTGAATTTAATCTGCTAAATGCAAATGCGATAACCAGTTAATCATGCAGCAGGAAAATAACATGTTTGTTTGTTTTCAGATGTCACTCCTCCACAAGCTGCTGGATACTTGGAAGTTACAGATCTTAACTCAAAGAAAATCAAATACATCGCCATTCCTGGGTAACTGCTTTTATTGATTAGAGCAGCCTCTGTCTTACAGGAAGAGCAAAGAGAATTTAGTGTGTATTATTACTTTAGGTGAAGCAAATATTTCTTCAGATGTGGAAAGTAAGAATAATTCATAGTTAGTGTGTAAAATTCTGCAACTGCTACGGTATATTTTTGTCATTTTTTATCTGTTTACTGGGTGATACCAGTGAAAATGTAGCAATTAATTAGTAAATATGAAAGGTAGCTTTATCTTCTGATTTTCATTCCCTTCACTCTTTCCCCCTCATCATCCACTTTATCCTCTGTCCTCTTTAATTTTGTTTTATCTTTATTTTCTTTTCCTTTTTCTCCGTCTTTAGGGTCTAACAAAGACAAGCAGAATGATAAAGTGCTAGGTGTTAGGAAACCAGGAGTCAAGTTCTGGTCCAATATAGTTCATCTTGAAAATAATTTGAGTTTCTCTATGTTTTGCTTCTCCCTGTGGGAAGTATAAATTCCCTCACAAGTATCTTGCATGATGCACAAGTTTCTTGTATGATACATTAAAATAGCCAGACTATGTGTCTTCTGTTTGATTTTAACATCCATCTCTCACCACTGCAGAGCATATTTGTGAATGTTTTATTATATAAACATGTATTTTACTTACAAATGGTCATTTTCCACTTCAATAATAATAAAAGTGTTAAGGTACCAGTCTCTCAACTTTGTGTGTTTAAATAGCACATGTATGAAACACACATCAGGAATTTTATCCTTTTATTCTTTTAATTCTACTCATTTGATGTTAGTTTTGCCACTAGTAATTGATTCTCATTTAAATTAATTTTGCTTCATTAATAATCTGTGGAAATTTTTAAACAGATAATTAATTTTGGACTGTTCGCCATTTTGTCATTGGTCCATTGCCTTACGTCTTTATGCAGTCTTTCAAAAATGTAAGGCATTAAGGTAGAAATAGTAGGGAACCAGGCTTTATTTTACACTAGAATTTTATAAGAAATTACAAAAATTGCAAAGCCAAACTTCAACATCATGACCCTTAACCTTCTATGAAGATTGAAACTACTTATGGCCAATCTGAGCAGAAGTCCAGATTTTGAAATGTACTCCATTCAGAACTGATAATAAAGTGACTTTTCATATGCATGAATAGTTCTATGCTAAAATCTAACAAGCTTTCCTCTCTCTGGCACAGTTAGCGTATTCAAATACAAAGATAAGGCTTCAGTAGAATTAGTACAGGGCAATTTCAGTCCTAGGTAGACACGTATGTGTTACTGCTTCTTTTATGTTTGAAAATTATTACTTGTAGTATTAGTGCCAGTTGCCAAGTCGTTATGCATGCCATTATCAATAATGAAAAAATGCGAAGAATCTTTCTTATTTTATCTAAATTTCTCATCATACTATGTAGCTATTAGGACCTCTGTTTCAGCAGTAAATTTTTGTCTGCAAGTTGACTGTTTAAAACAGTGCTAAGATTTTCTGTGCATAAAGCTGCACCATCTTCATTTTTTATTAAAGCGCTAGAGAAAGCTGTGGCTTTAAGTTGATGCAGAGATATTTTCCTCAGTGCCTAAGTCATGTTCTCTCCTATTTCTTTTGTAGTTTTATATTTAACATATTTTTAATTTTTTTTTTATCTTCTTCTTAGGTTTTTTGTAAAGACTGGATATTTTCAGTTAGATGAGACATAACAGTGGGTTAGGCAACACATTCCCTTTCATCCTGATTCTCTTATACTGCTTTTTATTCTGACAAGTATCTTTTGGTCGTATCCGGCTTCAGTAGGTGAAATATTTCAGATAAAATAGTGGGTCTGCCAGGCTTAGTTATAGTCTCTCATGGAATGAGGATGTGATTTCATGTAATTGTCACCTTAACTACAGAAATAGTCATCCTTTTTTTAATTGCGGCTCCAAGAAAAATCACTTTAATTCTTCTCTTTCAGATCACAGTCTCTCTCTCCATATACATCTTGGCTATCTAAGATCTCAGATGCGGATGCCCTGTTGGCACCACTGGGCAAAGTAGGTTTGGTTACTGTGGACATGGGAGGAGGTGTGAGGCTTTGGGAAACGGGGCTGGACAGCCTCCAGCGGTCACTGCAGGACTGGAGGAACATGATTGGCCAAGAAGATGGCCGTCCTGTGCAGGTAGGAGTTCACAAAGCTGAAGTGGAAAACATTTAATAAAATGAGTTGCAAATGAGTTTTCAGCTGGCAGAGGGGCCAAGGGAGAGCTGTGTTGAAAAATACTGTCAAGTAGAAGTACGTGTGTAAGAAAAATGGAATAGACACCTTTACTAAAAAAAAAAAAGATACATTAGCTTAAGTAAAAAGCTTATTTGTGACCCCTGTAATTATGGTGTCGCGGTTGGTCGCAGACGTCCACATATGGTTATTCACAATCTCTGTCTTGCAGTGCTTTTATTTTTGCCAAATCCCAGCATATTAAATGCAAATAAATTATTTATCTCCTGCTGATTTCTAACTGCAACTCTGAAGACATGGAATAATGAAATTAATTTTTAGGGAAAGCATATATTTTCCAGAGTTCAAATACTTGGAAAAAATTATTGTAGTTGTACTTTAGAAAAGAAACCTGAAACCAAGGTGAAAGTTCACAGTAGGAGCCTTTGGCTAATTTTGAAATTTTCCCAGCTGAGCTGGAAGGCCCTTACAAGGGTCTCCATACAGGCATGTTTTCAAGTGGAATGTTTAGGCAGGTATTGAAAATATACAGCATATAGATATATGCTGTGTGTGCATGTATGTATGTATACAGAAGCATTAATGAACTGGCTAATAGGTATGGTCACCATTGCAACAGAAGAAAAATCTAGGACTGTTCAATTGCATCTTTAATTTTTGTTGGTGTTTGGAGAAGGTATCCCTTTACTTTGAAGAACTAGAGTGCGCTTTAGGAGGACATCTCCACTTTTGACTAGGAAGATCCTGTCTCTATCTACAATTGCAATTATTTCTGTTTCATTAATTTCTATAACCACTTTCACAGTACATTAGAATGGGAAAACAGGATGAGTCTTTTCTAAATTAGATCTCTCTATATTTTTGTTTACAAGATGTCCAGGTATCTTAAGTGTGAATTAGATTTATTAAGCTGAAAACATAGCTCTTCTTTCACTTTCTTTTCCTGCTCTGAGTTCCCTTTCTACACTATGTTCTGCAGTTAGAGAAACTTGTGCAAGAAATGACATGTTCTTGTTGCTGGACCTTGGCAAATGCCTTTCATAAAAGAAAAGGAAACTGTTGCCCAGTAGCACATTTGTGTGGGTGCTTGCAGCTTTACCAGTGCCATGTTTATTACCAATGCAGTAGCACTAGCACCATCTTATGGTCAGATATAGTTGGTTTACACCAGCCCAACTTCATCTACTGATCGAGTAGACTAGTAGAAATGAAAATGCTCAGGAGGAACAGCTAGAGCTTTACTCGTTTTTGTAGTTGTTTTTCTTGCTTTTTTTTTTCTTTTTTGATAACTTGTGATTTTATTCAATGGTATTACTGTACTGTCAATCATAGTCAAGTAAATACTAGAGATTACTGGCTTGGAAAGTACACATCATCAGAAAATGTTTAATAATTTAACTAGTACTGTCAAGTAACTCTCTTTTTAAAAGGCTAAGAGGTTTTCCCACAGTCACAAAGCAGTTTTCAATATTTGTTGTAGAATTTCTCTCTCCTGACAGTGTGCCTCTCTAATTAGTAGGCACGTTCCAGGGTAAAGTCTCTTTAGAGTATCTTTCTTCTTTCCTCTGTCAACCCAGGGTGTATAGCTCAAGTCAGTGGTTTGGCAGAACTCAAAACAGTGTACTGTCTGATCTGAGCTAAAGGGCTGAAATAAAGCCTCCTACGCGATTTTCAAACTTGTGTGACTGTCACTAACTTGTATTTCTCTACTTTACACACTTTAAATGAAAAGATAACAAGACCTAAGAAACTTTGTTTACAAAGGCATTGCAGAGCAATGAGCAATAAATTAAATATTTTATGTATATCTCCAATAAGATAATAGATATTTAGTTGCTATGTAAACTCTATACTTTGCTATTTGAAGATGAAGGCCTTCACATTTCCGACTTAATTTTTCAGTGCACCTAGAAACAAAAGCAGTACTTTATTAAGGCATTCTGTTTTGGAAATGAAAGGAACCTGTTAGCTTGAAAACATATTCATGATTGCCTGTGCATGGTAAGCACAGCAAGAACTCCAGAGTTTCCTGTTCTAGAGACAATTACTTTGCTAAGAAAGCTCCCGTTAAATATTTCCTGATACCTATTTTTTACAGAATTTGAGATACTTTGCAGCCACATGTTGATCTGTTCATTCATGTGTATGAAAATCACCTTCTTTTTATGTTTCATGCCAAATATCTTTGAATCTAATGAGGCATCTCTAGTTCCTTGACTAAACCCATCATTCCCAATCATCTTGTAGCAGAAGCTTATTTAACAAAATTGTCAGTGTTCCACATGTCACTGAAATTCATTCCCCACGCACCTCCAACTTTCCCTCCCCTGACAGCTGTCATTGATGCATCCCACAAAGCTACTACAGGCTTAGCAAAGCTTGTTAGCCCTTCATGATGATTTTCTTGGACAAATACAAGGCCTGTCTAGGTAGCTGGGAACCACTGTTCCACAAAACCGCACAGAATCTCTCTGAAGCTTCCTGAGAAGCTTGAGAGAAAAAAAGTATTAGAGGGCTTTCAATATAATATAGACTCAGAGAACTGGAAACAAATCTTCAACCAGCCTTCAGCTGGATCTGTTGCTACTGTCTTCTAGGGGTACATTTTGGCTTTCACAAACACATTAGATTTCGGAAACAGGCTGCATGTACATAAGCAATGAAACAGAGGAAAACAAACAGCTGTTCCACTTACAAGCAGTAATTAGACTTCCTTGATATAATGTTGCAGCAGTTTTCAAACAGTCAATGTTTGTTTTGTGTTGTTGATATTCTCAGCAGAGTTCAAACTGCTCAAGTCTTGAGGTTACAAAAATAGTTTCTGGAAATATGGTTTATGTTTTTGTAAGTTTGCATTTATGTAGGCAGGCCAGAAATTTTCTTCATTTATTGAGGTTTTAAACTCACAATGTGACTACAGTATTCCAAAATTATTGAGCTGGAGTGCCTGAAACACAAAATCTAAACAAAATACTGGATTTTCTGAAGCTGTGAACTCTACCTGAAATCCAAAAATTGTTGAGCTTTTTTACTATTTGTTGTTGCTGAGATCAAGGTCACCTCATTATAAAATATCTAAAAATAATTTGACAAACAATTATTTTTAATAATTTTGCCCTAAAAGTTTAATGGCAATAAACAGACATAGGTTTGTGTCACTTTTTGCATCAACAGGTTATTGATGGAAATTGAATAGAAAGAACACTGATTAGATTCTGATATAGTTGGGCTGTTGTTTTTTTTGTAAACATTCTTTATTTTTATATCTCGTTTAGATAAAGGACAATGTTTACATAAAATAATTTAAAGGTGCATAGTTTAGAGGTATTTCAATAGATGGTAGGGTGTTGTGCCATTTAGGCACCTGAAATCTCTGCAACAAAATATTTTTCATTTATTCATGATTATCAGCAAAACCATTTATTTCTATATTTATTCCACTTAATGTTCTCTTTCTGTAGGCTGTTGCCCAAAATGTTTTAAGCTATGCAAAGGTTATACTCAAGAGTGTCATTGCTTTCAAAAGTCCCAGGACATACTCAAACCTGTTGAATGCATAAAAATGCACTTGGTCAAAGATTACAAAAGCATTGCCTTGTAATTCATGATAATACATACGAACCTTGAAATTTAGTCACTACATTTTTGACAATGCTTGCGTAGTCTTGACCCAGACAGTATCACCATGCAAAATGACATCCCAAAGCTGAGGATAGTCTGTTATTTCAGTACTAAGATTGTCCAATGAAGTGATCTGATTGATCAAAAAAAAAAAATTGTAATCTGAGATTTTTTTGGGGTTTATTTTGGCAGGCTTTTTGATATCTGTGTTGTTTGATGTATGTGTGGAACCTGCAGTAGATGCATCATTTCTTACATGCATGAGATTAGTTTTTGAAATCGCTGTGTTGTGTGTTTGTGGCTTTATTTAAAGGCCTAATGAGTTAAGTAGTTGCAACTCTTTTGATTTTCTATGGACTCTTCTCTCTCATTTTCAGTATAGCAAGCCCTCCTCATAAACATTCAGGTACCTAGCTGGAAAGGAAATCTTATTTTCATCTAACTGAATAGTTAACAAGCAGGTTATATCTGCTGTAAGGCCTCAGGTGAGTTTCTGAAATGATCCGGATTCAGATGTGAAGATCACATACTATGGGACTGAACAGAGGAAATATAAGCGAACATGAATTGGACACCAGCCTTGCTAATACCAGCTGTTTAAAAATAGAAGTAGTACTTGGGATTGATAGCTTAGCTACCAGAGGTTTCTTCTGCTTCAGGTAGTAAAATTACACCTGTAGTCACCCACGAGCAAGCGCATGCGCTGGTAGAACCTGACTAATAAAACACCTCCATTATCCCCGCTCTTTAGTCTCAAGACTGGTGGGCAACACTCAGCTTAAAAAAATCATGTGCTTCTTTGTAGGTGGGTCAGTCCGAAGTAATTGTGTAAGAGAGACACTGACACCTGCTCAGGGCAGGTTTCTACGCACTAGAACAACAGCTCAAAACATTTTAACGGCCCATGTCGCTGAAGACCATTCACATAGTGTCTATCAGTAATAGTCCACCTATTGAAGGCAGACCTTCATATGAAACCAGACCCTTCTACAGATGAGAAGCAGCCTGGAAATGTTCTCTCCCTTTTTTTTCCCCCACACTTTGCTTTTATGACTTGACTTGATCTGTCTATTTTCTAGCAAAAAGCCAAATGAACAGTTAAGTCACATTAAGAGTTCACAGAATCACAAAACCAAGATGGTAGAATGAATTTGGAAAAACAGGAGTGAGAAAAAATTCTTTACTTATTTCTCCCTAGTGGTTTGAACAACAAATGCACTGGGGACGGTTCTGCAGCAGTGTGTAGAAACCCATGCAGTAGTGGCCCAGATTCGTTCTATTAGGAGCGGTCTTATAGGTGAACAACTCAGCATGATTTGGATGTATTTTGGCTATGTTTTGGGTCTTGACACTAAAAAGAGACATGAACAAAATGTATGTAAGAATAGAAAAGGCTTTAGATTAAGGTTCTGGGAGTTTTCATTCAAGATCTTCTGCCCTGGGGAAGCGACTGAGAGAATAGTTTTCTATCAAAAATGAATACTTTTATCTTCTATTGTGATTCCTTTTCCCAGTAGCACCAGAGGCATATTCTTTTGGTTTCTGCTGTGACTAGTTAACATTTCACTGATACAGTGTTTCCACAAAGCATGAATCAGTATAACTGGATAAATGGAGAAGTGAAAGATTACTTCATCCATCCATAACTGTTTCCCTTTAGAAACCCCTGAACATTTAAGTATGTAATTATTGCAACATCTGGAGCCAGTAAGCATTATCATTACTTTCCAGAGGAAGGAACTCAGACACAAGGAAGGCAGGTCACTTGTTCAAGTTCATGCTGTATGTCTACACTGCCGTGCCAGAGATTGGATAAATGCAGTATATACCCATAAGGATATATAAACATGCTTTGTACCTGTGTTGCCAAGCTGAGTATCTTGAATGTCCTTGAATGCTGCAATCAGTATGAACATACCTTAAATTGGGCAAAAAAATTGCATATAAAAGCACTGCAGCCACCTAAGAAAACAAATCTTAACTCTAGATAGCTCAAGGTTGAAACATGCTTAGTTGAGGTGAGTATAGACATATTTGGCAAAACTCAAGGAATGCAATAAACAGTATTTTTGTCAGATTTAAATTACTTACCGCAGTGCTTAAAAAGGGTAACGGAACACAGAAGTTATTCTGTGTCCTGTGAACAGCTAGAAAAGATGAACATATGGTTCATGTCAGTAACATATAAAAGCAATGTATTTTCTAGCATCACCAATAGCTCAAAAAACTAAGGGTGTTCTGTTCATGTCTTAACTGCTCAAATCATCCATGATACAAGGGCTTTTTGCTAAAAAGAGCATTTTGTTGAGTTTGGCAGCACTCAGTGGTTGTTCCCAACATTCAGACATTCTTCTGCAATCCACCAGTTAACCTTTAGATCCAATGAGTACAACGGCAAACACTTAATTATTATGGATGCTATTATGATATATTAAATATCATATATTTCCAATGCAATATATTTAAATACGTTTGAAATATGTTCCTATGCTACCTAGACTTCAGATAAATCCTGTGTTGAACTGGAGTCAAAGTTTAATACATCTTTAAAGTAATCATACTGCCCAAATGTCAGAGTTATTAGTGAAGGTAGAAGAAACACAACCATGATAAATTGAGAGGGGTACATATGTAGTGTGTCTGTATTCACACACATACATATTCATGTATGTGCACACAAACAAGTTCTTTTTTTTGCCCATGTGTCATACCAGGACATTGACTCTCTTGAATGAGAATTACCTCAGGAGATACTCATACTTTTGCAGGTACTTAATCCCTCAGGGAATGTGTTTTGTAATGAATCAGAACTTGAAGTGGATTTAGAGGTAGAGATTTTAGAGCAATTTAGGAAAAAGATCTTGGGATCCCTGTGTTACACATATACTTAGCCATGAGGAAAGCAGCAATACTTCTCCCTCTTTTTGTCAGGTCCTTGTCTATAGTCAGCCAGTTAACAGACTGTTGGCACACGTCCTGCCCCATGTTCTGCTTTTGCACCCAAGGTGTTATTTTAGCTGGCGTGTGTCTGATACAGAGCCAGAATATAGCTGAGGCACCTGCCTGGACTCAGGAAATTAGAATCTTGCTGTGGATGTACTCACGGCCTCCTTTTTCCCAAACAATTTGATCTCTTGTAATGGAGGGAGGTGGACATAGTTGAACTGGCCTCCAGCTGCCACAGAGAGAGGTTCAGAACAATCATCATTAAATACATGGGGAATCATCAGGAATGCAGGATGATACAGTATGCAAAATATTGTCTAGCACAATCTACAGAGGAATTTTTTTAAAAGGGAAAAAAAATAAGTGTCATGGTTATTAACTGTCTGTGCAATTTGACTTCTCCATTTCATGACCAGAAGAAGGGCATAGAAAGTGGTTGATAGGTAGTAGTGCTTTTAGTTCTGAATTAATTATCGATTTTTTTGGAAGGACTCTTAGATGTATTTGTTTCATTCCCTTGTAGTGCTATTACAGAACAAGAGAAATGTTGTGTAGCCGCTTTGAGTTTTCATAAGGTGTTGTAGGTGCTTTCCTTAGAGGTTTTTGGGAATCACCTGTACAGTTGTTGTGGTAATAAAACATTAATAACAAAAAGATCACTCTTATTTATATTAAATGAATGTCTTATGTTTTCTTTTACAGCAGCCATGCCTTGGTATATTAATGGCTACGCCCTTTGCAAACAAGCTTCAAGTTCAACTGACTCATGTCTTACTAAAATCTTAGCTTGTTTACAGAGGGTCACTTTTTCTCTCTTATACAGTTTTTCACCAAAACCTATGCTCACTAAACACCACACACCCTTCCATGAGCCTTGGCGGAGTATCAGGAGATAAACATGTAGCTCCCATAGGTAAAGGACAGACATGGTCAACTATACCCTTTACCCTGCTTCTTTCCAAGACTGTGTTAGATCAAAAAGAGCAGCAGGTATTTTGTACATAATAAATAAGGTTTAGTTTTTACAGGCAACAGCAGTTCAGTTTCATTGCTTTAAACAACATTTGTGTGTACTTGCACACAAGGAGCTCGGGCAGGTTCCTGTTGAAATATTGGAAGAAAAACAGCAAAGAGAAGGAGTAGGGTCCAGCTCCAGACCTGTGGGCATTCCAGTGTCTGCTTCTGAGCTAAGCATATGAGCTGCCATTGTAACCAAGAAAGCCTGAAGAGCTTACCTTTGAAGGAGACACTGTATGGCTTTTCAGACACCACTGCCCATGGTGGCATCTCAGACACTTGACTTACCTGGGAGACTCCTACCTTTAGCTGTCTGCAGTCTGGATCTGAATCCCATCCTCAGTGTGCAAGGCATTATTTATGGATTTAAGGTAATAAATGGATTCATAGAAATGGAAGTGGGTTTCCTTTATGTCTGTTTCTGTTACTTGGGCTGAGACCAGAAATCTGTAGGTGTTTGATTCTCTGCCATCTTTGGATCATACTCCCTTCCTCATTTATTCTATTTTTGTTCCACTCAAGTAATCACACAGAACTCTACATGAATTATTCACCCTTTAAGTTAATTAGGATTTTTTGGTTTTATTGAATGCATTCTTTTTCTTTTGATTTTCTGAAGCTGCAGTTTGTACTTGAAAATTTAGGGCAATGCAAGTTCATCTGATGAAATTAATTTTTAGGTTGGATGTTTATTTGAAGAATAGTTAATTCAGGAGTATCAGTGATCTCAACTTGTTTATATTTATGCGTATAAATAGATGAGGGCTGGGCGTCATGAAGAAAGGGGCAACCTCTTTTCACTTGTGCCCTGCAATAGGACAAGGGGCAATGGATGCAAGCTAGAGCACAGGAAGTTCCACCTCAACATGAGGAGAAACTTCTTTACTGTGAGGGTTACAGAGCACTGGAATGGGCTCCCCAGGGAGGTTGTAGAGTCCATTCCAGTGCTCTGTAACCCTCACAGTAAAGAAGTGAGGGTAACCTGTCCTAGATTCTATGGTCCTGCTTGGCAGGGGGGTTGGGCTTGATGATCTCCAGAGGTCCCTTGCAACCCCTAACATTCTATGATTCTATGATATTTACTGTTCAGACTTACTTTATACTGATTATTTAAAATATTTTTTCCTTTTTTAGAAGTGAAATTTTACTTTATAACATTTAACAAAAATCCAGCCTTTTCACAGAATCACAGAAATCACATTTTCGTGATGTTAAGACTGAACTGAGCAAAGCTGCAGCTCTTGATTCAGGATAAAAGCATGACCTTTTGCAAGAGTGGCTCATCCTCCCCAGCACCACCCCCGGTTCTGTATTTTCTACTTCAGACCAAGTAGTCCTTCTGACCACATGAGGGCATCGGTGAGCTAATAACAGTGATTTTACTCATCTCTTAAATACTGTCAGTGTAAACTCCATAAATTATGAAAAATATATAGTGTGGACAATATTTGTAAGTGTGGAATAACCATATGATGGCATTCTGCGGTCCTGCGCAAGGTCCTGAAAAACTTGGAATCCTTCAGATTACAGAGTTATCTGGTCAATAAATGGATTACAAGGTATAGTTTGACGCTGTTTGCTGTTCTGAGCCCCAGCTACACAGCTGAGGTCTATGACCTTTTCCTGAGCTGCATGATTCATTTTAGCCAAGTGAGGAGTAGCAGACTTATACCACCCCTTGGAGCAAGGCATCTGACTGTGGGAAGTATAAGACTAGAAAGCCATGATCCCACCAAGCTTGGTAAGTTCACATTTCTAAAAGTCTCCACTGAGTAAAGCAACTCTGATAAAGATCACTGGTTCTCTGTCAGGTACTTTTTCTCATATAAATGTCCTCAGCTGAAGTGACGCCTTGTTGGAAGCACCATACAAACATCTCTAAAATACATTCCCTGTCCTAAAGCTCTTCCATTCTAATTAGAGCAGATAGACAAAGTGCAGGAGTGGAAATAACCTTAACGTTCTGTTAGAACAGGCTGATCCAACACAAAGTTCCTCTTTCTCCCTCCGAAAAGCCCACAGATCTCATGGGAGAAGATATAATAACCTCAAAACGCCATCTTTCAGGTCTAAGAAAATCTGCAGCAGTGCACATTGCTGACGTAAAGGCTGGGGCTCCTAACACCGGTGAAATCCCGCTGTCCCAGTGAGACAAATACACACTAATAATTCTGCCTGTATGAAAGTTGTTCCCTCATTAGTGAAAGGAAGGATGTAGTGACAACTTAAATCATCTGATCTGTTACAGTAATGCTAAATTTTGGAGGCTTTCCTTTTGAAAACTAAACAACAAAGTTGATCCTTAATGACTTATGTCTCTGCTTCTTAAGAAGAGATTTGACAGATTTGATAGCAAATAAGGCTTTTCTGCTTCCACATGTATTTTTTTTCAACTCTCTTTTGACTGTGCAATGTCCTTGCAGTTTTCTGTCCAGAATACTGCAAATTATTGTAATGTGTTCACTTCTCTTTATAGCTGGTGATTATTCAGGGTACTCCAGGAGAAATCAAATCCAGTATTATCTGAGTTCAGTGATGTTAGGAGGTGTGTAGTAGTCATGATAAATAACCAAGCTAGACATTGTCTGCCTACTGTGATTATATTTTATAGTAGATTGGCATACTAAAAAGATTATGACCTCACATCTTTTAGTTGAAAAGAATGGACTAGGCAATTTTTAATAATAGCAGAGGAAAATGGAATTTACACAGCTGTTAACAACGTAGCGGAGGATCTGTTAGATGGAAGTGAATGTATGATCTTCCCTCATTACTTCAATTAGTTTACCCAGCTTTTAAGTCACAGAGTACATATTCATGACCAAAAGCATGACTCTAATGCATCTACTGATACAGAATTTCTGAGTTGGTTTGTAGGTTGTCAGCGTTTAGCTCAAAAGAAGACCCACAGCAGCAATGGCTGCATTTTATATAGTGGTTTGTTTTTTGTAGCTGCTGTAGAAAAACTTCATTTGCAAGCCAGATACCCTTTTTTTTATGTTTCACTCCAAATATCCACCTCCTTCCACACCCAGATTCACTTTTATTTTGCAAATCTCAAATTCCATTAAAGCTATCATGCTTTGAATAGTTTTGAGACAGGAGTTGAATGTATGAATTTTAAAAGCTACTTTGAGAGAGAAATGTTCACAGGAGTCAGATAATGCATGAAGCTTCATTAGTTCATTTTGAGTTCCTGCATAGTTCTACAGACAAGATAGAAAGTAAAAATGAAGCCAAATGAATGAAGAAAAACTATTAAATGTTTTATACTGCAGTGTGACTAATGTTTTTTCATTTCAGGATACAATTGAAGAAACAGAATGTGTTTCCTACATTATTATTTCTTATCTAACACTGAATATTCCTTTCTGTAGAAAAATGACTTGTGGGCTCAATTTTGTGCTGTTGATGTGAATAGAAACTGTGCTATTAATTTTTAGCACATAGAAAAAAGCTGTACATGATACAGTACAAGTAAAAGTTATAGATTACTTTTCCCTAGTTTTGCCTTTCTCTCACTAGTTTGTGTAAGGAGATTATAAAACATTTTCTTTCTCTTTTTGTTAGAATTGGTTTTATAATAAAATGTAAAACCACCAAGGAACAGGCAGATTAGCCTTTGATTTTTCTCTTGTGGAACTTTTATGTACTCTTTGAGGAAATAATGTGTATATTCATGCTGCTGATAAAGCATGTGTTGGAGGAAAGGATGTTCTTGTGACTCATTAAATGCGGCCTAGGGTAATACTGAGGTTTTAAGGGGGAGGGTGGGGGGTGTGATTAAAGAAAACAAAGATTTTGTTTCAGGGAAAAATCAGTCTTTTACACATCCACTGAAATACATTCTGCATTCCATGGAATACATTTCCTAATCCTTTGTGCCGGTGTGGGATGGATTATTTAATGTCTTTTTCACCTGGGGAGTAGCCTTCTTTTGTAATTGATGTATGGTTGGGATAAAAGTTTTTTCACTGTTTTTGAGGAAGAAATCTCCAAATCACCTGTAGGATAAAAGTCCAAGATGTTTTCACTTCTTTTCCTGCAATGATCTTCTGATACATGGCCAATCTTTGTCCACAGTGCTAACAAAGAAAAGCAGGCAATTTAAGAAAACATTAATATTTTAACTCTATAGTATTTGTAGTATGTTTGTATTAATGTAATTCATATTTTTCAACCATAATCTAATGCATTGTATGGAAAGTAACACACATTCTTCACTGGCTTTAAACTGCCCTGTTTAATATATTGTGTATTAGTGAAAAGGTAAAAGAGCAGATTAATTCTTTCCCTCCGTGTCCCAGGTATGTTAGGATAAGAGCAGTTATCTTCTAATTTGCATCTTTGCAGGGTTCTTTCCTCTATAATAAAAAGAGTAAATGAAGAATGGGATCTTGCCAGCCTAGATCCTGCCCTGCATCTCCCTGCTTTCCAGGACTGTCCAATCATACAACTAATTAATCTATTGCACACCTCCTTAATTTGCATTAAAATAAGCACCTAAATCATGTGAATTATATTCTACCCCAAATCTTAGTGCACACATACTTTTCCCTAATTTCTTCTGAACAACAGGAAGAAACACCCAATAAGGCAGTATTATTACTGAGACTAGAATAACTGCTTGTGAAAATAGTTATTGTTTGGGCACCTTAGCTTTTTCTTTTTAAAAGTCTTTCTACGTAAATATTCCCTACAGCTGTAAATACTGCAGCTGTGACCCTGTTTGCTTGTATTTGTCAAATGATGTTTTGCCCATTTGAGTGCATTTATTAAGTTGTGACACGCAAAATCATGCTGGTTTCAGTTTTAGGAAGTGTGTTGTATGTGGAGTGCTCCAAAGAAAGCTTAAAGGAGCTTAGCAGAAAGCTCAGTTACTTTTTTGTCACCACCAACAACAAGGACGAATTCCATTCGTTTCTGTTATGAAGACGTAAAATCCTGCAAGGAATGACCAGATCTGTTTAAACATACCTGAAAGGATACATTTGATTTGGGGAGGTTTGAGGAATGGAGATATAGTCCATTTCTTAAAGTACAAATTGCATCCCTTTACACCTGCATGATGTTAGCCTGGAATTAGAGGGTTTTTTCTGTTGGGCTTCTCCCCCCCGCCTTTTAAAGTTGCATCCAGAATATTGAAATAAGCATTGCGTTTTGTGTAAGAGGACTAGGTGTGAGTTAGTCCTAGCAGGGCCAGGTGTGTTAAAACTAAGAGGTGAAAGGTCTATTCCCCTGTACGTGGGGCAGCTCCCCTGCATTGGAAACCAGAGTTTCTTTGCCAGTCCTCAGGCAGAAACTTGCTTATGTTGCTGTGAGCACTGCAAAGGAGCTTTTCTGGCAAACACTCCTGAATGGGAGGCACTGACACATCCTGCGCCCTTCAGAAATTTTAATGAAGTTAACTGAAACAGAATACAGAAGTAAGCTACTGTGCTAAAAGACCATCTACTCTCTAGCCAGCTTACTGTGTTGAACAGGAGCCAGTCGTGTGCAGGGTAGGATGACAGGAATATCTACAACCAAAACAATCTACATCAGACTGCATCAAGTCCTTCCTGTTTTACTGGAAGCTGTCACTCACTTATGACATTTCTATTAAAACCTAGAAATATTTTCAACCTCATCTGACTTCTGTTTGGAAGGTCTAAAAGATCTTTGCTGACCTGTAACCATGAGTTCTTTTTCTGCCAGTGGTTAAGTCTAAGAACATGTTCTCCTCTGCCCCTTGTTTTAGAGACAGCTTCTTACAAGACTGTAATGGAGATATGGGCATCTAAGATAGGGATTGGTTAGATATCCTGCATGAAACTCCCAGGAATAAAGAGAATTTCAAATCGCAAAATACAGGAGGAGGTGAGATTCCCTCTCTCTTTCCCTGTCCCCACAATAAAGATAACTCCTGGAATTTTAGTCTTTCATTTATTGTAACAGACTTGAACAATGAGGAGCTGATGTATGGGCTTAAAATGCATGGGTGAAAAGGTGGAAGTGTTGAAGATCATGAATACTCGGAAACATGGATTATTGAATAATAGATATACTGAAATGTTCATTTCAGTTGACTTTGCTAAGATTACTGGGTGCTAAAATATTGTTAAGGTCACTTGTATGAGGTCAGCTGAAGCTAAATTTGATAATGCTTTTGGTCAGTTTTGCTTATAGAGCCAGAGAAATTTGTTTGCAATATTTTAGAAGAAAGTGAAATTTGAGCTCAAAAGGGAAGTACTGTAACTGTGAAAACAGCTCATATATTAGAATGAAATGCTGATTTTAATCAGCAGCCCTCTCCATAACTCACACACTTTTGTTAAAGGGTTATTGCAAGCTCCTTTCTTCCCATAGTTGTGACAGCGTTTTATAGAGGCAGTGTGTGGTGTGTCTGGGTCAGCTGTGTGATCCTCAACAAATTTGGCTCCTGTCTTTTAATGAGGGATTATAAACGTATCAAAATGTGATGTATGCCAGTGCTTTCTTACTCTCCAGGGTTTAATGTTAATAAATTATGTTATTTCACATCAGAATTCAACAGAATTCAGTCCCATATTCACGTAAGTGGCGTGAATGGGGTTCTAGATCCAAACATGTCTAAGATTTGGTTAGTAAACAATATAAAGTTCCCTTGCCATAGTTTGCTGGACCAGCTGAAGTCTAGACAAAACTACCAGTCTTTGACTCATCTTCAGAGTGTACCTATTACAGATTGGTACGCATGTAATAGCGGTTTGGCATAAATATGACACAGATGTGAAACACCTGGTTTCATTTTGTTGCTGAGTGCATTAAATCATGTAACTGGCTTCTCTGAGCCTCTTTATCTTCTTCACATTACTGTGTGAAGGATAATTAAGGTGACTTAGTTTCCAAACTGAATGTGTTTGTGTCTCTTTCCCTTACTCAGTTCGCTTTTAGAATCCCAGCGTGGTCAGAAAAAACAATGAAGTGTAGCCATGTAAAATTGTTTTGGGATCCATTCATGTATCTCAGATGGAACTGATACAGAAGGAGTTGTTCAGATACCATGTGTCTCTTACTGAATGTAAAGCCAGTCTTCAGTTCTCTTCCTGCCCGGCTGCCCTTGCTGTCAGGAGGGAATGGACGTGTTGGAGGCAGGACCTGCAAATTAAGTCAAAGCATTAACAAATCTTGGTATTTGCTGTTGTTTCTCCATTTACTTTTTTTCCAAGCACTTCTTTCGTACCATTGCCCCTTCAGAAAAGCACATTCCTTTAGCATCTTTCTGACCTGCAGTATTCCTGTTCTTCTCACATAAAATTTTTGTTTGTTTGCTTCATTGACTTTGGAAGACCTACAGAGCCTCCATCCACAAAATCTTTTCAAATGCATACGCTACCCATTGGTGTCACTGCCTGAGAACATAATGCAGTAAAAGAAAAGAACAACAATATTTTAAACAAGGGACTGAGATCATTGATGATTACTGAGAATTTGGACTCTACGGAGAATAGAATAAGAGTCACATCTATCCCAGGAGAGGATGGCAGTTGTGCTTATTGTGCGGTGAAGACTTTAAAGAAGAACCTGCCCGAACAGGCAGTGGAAAAGTGCTTTCATACTCTGATCATGAATCACCAATATGTATAAACAAGTTTAGATCATACAGAATTGAAACGTGTGCCCTGAGTGTTTTGGAAATAGTGGTTATTCTGGAAAACAAAAGGGAGTCTCAGAAGGAAAATTTCACCGTTTTTCCAGCTTTTCTGCTCTGGCCCATACCTCACAGCTGAAACTCAAGGCTGCTAGACTGAATTTGTCTGTTGTTTTACAAAGCTGTGATAGGCACGCCAGGCTGTATGGAATCTTCACGATCATGCAGTAATGAATAGTGCCTTTCAGTGTATGTAGAGTGAGAAGGAGCACAGATTTCTCTCAAAAAAAGAGATACTTAGTCAAAACTCTCACTGAAAGAAACGAAGTTGAAGAAGTCTTGCAATAGATTCAAACGGGGAGTATTCAGGAGGGCACAGATTAACTTTTGAGCAAGCAAATTATTTACGTATTTGGAAAATATCCATCACAACAGTAAGAAAAATCGTATCAGGTTTAGAAATTCCAATTGGACAAGCTTGGAAAAATTAGTATGGATTATCTTAGATTTGTTTGAGCTTTTTCTCTGCTTTCAGTACCTGTTTTTCTTGTCTTCCTTCTCACTCCGGACAAAGTAGGTTTTTCCTACTGCCTTGTCTTGCGGTTTGTCACATTCATAATACATCCAGTTTGGGATCCTCCCCCATAAATACATAAACTGTTTCCAATAGTTTCTAATGTTGAGAATTCTTCCAGTCTTCAGAGATGTGACTTATCTATGGCTCTTCCATCTCTTTATGTCAGTCATGCTGAAGAATATATAATCGTCCAAAGTCTTTCTCTTCAGTTTTTTTCCTCATCCTTCCTTGATTTCATCTCCAGACTCAGTGAATTACTGTTCCCTTCTTTCTATCTTCAATTCTAATCTAGATATTTGCTAGCCTGTTACTTTACAGAGACTCCTTCAGAGCAGAGAGTTGTTAGTTATCAAATTGCCTTGAAACTCTTCCAGGGAGACTGGGATGGGAAGGAGAAAAGCCTGATAAGTCATTAACGGAATTATCTAAGCACTCAATGGAAAACCAGGAAAGTACATTCAGAAGGTTTTCTTCCAAGGGCTCTACAGTGTACTAATTTAATGCAGTTTCTAAGTGTAAATTGAAAGAACAATTGCAGCAGCAAATCAGCAGTAATAAAAATTGATTGTTAAAGTATTCAGATGTAGCAAAATTCTACTACCTTTTGTGTGCATAGATGTTACTTAAAGAACAAGTAAATGAAGGAAATTGTAGCAATTCTCTGGCATGAATTTACACATCTGCTGGTGGTGTTCCATTCTGGTATCCTCACATTTTCAATTACTTTACCCAGTAGCCAACTAAATATGTATTAAAAAATTAGTAAGGAAGTCACAGTCTTAGGCTATGATGGGTTGTACCACTTGTCTCTTTTTCTCTCTCTCAAGCAATTTTTTCAAAGTTTTAATAGAAATCAAGTGTTGGATGTTCTGCTATCCTTTTATGAATAAAAAGTCACAAATCATTGTAAAATAAAAGATATTCTGTTAAGCACATGTTGTTTCAAAGTTATGAATACCTGCTTTAGTCAGATTGTGAAATAGGTTTATATTAGAAACTTGTTTAGTGCATATGTACTAGAAATATTATTCGTGAACAACTCATTAAACATGAGAATTATATGTAAGCAACAAAGCACTTTTGTCTACTGAACTTTTAACGTGAAATTTAAGCAATGCTTGTATTTCAAAATATTTAGTGAAATTTTTCACTGGAAAAGCTTGACAAAAATGGAATACGGTATTTGTGTCACTGATTATGGTCGTTTGCCTCATAGAGCTTCCTTTTGTAGAATTTTGAGTATTTTTCTATTAAGAAGCCAGAAGGATGAAGATGTAAAAGATTTTCCATTATTTTATTGTTTCTCTTTATAGAATAATACTTTGTTTTGATCATGAAGCTGACACTACTGTTTTGGTTTTAGGATTTTATTTTTAACTAAGTTCAGCTATTTTTGTTGATCTGTATTTCCGATACTTTTTAAATCTACCAGTTATTCAAAAAAGAACTGTTTATTTTGGAGGCACTCTGTTAAACAAAAAGAAGTATATAACCCTAAGGGTAACATGCTGTTGTGGTTACATGTCTTTCTTCCTATACAAATGATAAATTAATGTAATTTATCAGATTAGATCTTCATTTTGTGCTAATGACATGGTTCACAGAGGATGTATTGTACCTCTTTGAATTAATATAAGTTCTATAAAGAGAAAGAAAATGATGTTTTGAATAGCTGCCAAGACACTGTTGTTAGAGCACATGTTTTCAGTTCAAAAACATGTATGGAATTCACGTCAGCATGAAGTTGAGTCTGCAAGACAGTGAATTCAAGGATTAAACTGCTCTGCAGTGCCAGTGAAAACCCCGATAATGCCAGTGAACTTCTGAGAAGGCAATAAATTGTAGTTATTGGGAGACATAAATTCATCAGCGAATTAAATGTATTATGGTAGATGAGAAGTTAATATGTAAAGGTTAAAAACGTCAATTTTACATCTCTGTCATTAAGTTTCATTTTAAAAAATTAAGTGGCATTACATTATAGAAGATTAGTAGCCGAAGGGCGGTTTACACATGAATCATTGATTCGCTACATGACTCAGAGCTGGTAACGGGAAGGAGTATTTTTACCTTCAGTCACCCACTTAAATCCAACCCCAGCCTAAAGTGACTCATCCCGGCCCATCTGACAGCTGTTGGGTGTTCGGCTTTGGGAAAGTGCAGTCAGCAGACAGGTGTAGAAAACCCACCACTGAAGACTTCTGCGGTCAGGGCAGGGAAGTTAAGGATTACGTGAGCATGTCGTTTGCATGAGCCATTTACTGACAAATCTCAGAGAAGAGCATGTCTTTTCTCTAGTCCCTGTTCATGAAAGGAAGACCCATCTGCCCAGCAAGTAAAGAATGTGGAACTGTAGTTGGGTGTGCATGAAATGTGTAAATGCATGTATAGTACTATGGATGTAAAATACTATGAGAAGCCTTCAAACTGGTCCTGTCTACAGAGGGATTTTGAATTATGTTGGCAGTCATCAGGAAGCACTTTTCTAGCGTGGATAAGATCTGAATGCACTGAGTGCTTTGGATATGGCAGCAGGCTTAGCTCTGGTGCGGGTCTCATGTGCCACTCAGGAGCCCTGCTTCACTCTGCCTTATCCTGTTGTCCTCATCAGGTGGGATGTTGCATTTATTGAATTAAAGCTGGTCCTTCAGCTCTTCAGCATAAGCTAGTATGTTATTATTAGGTTGTTAGAGTGATTTTCCGTGCTGGAAGAGAGATTTACAGCTCTATTTGTTATTTTACAGATAACCATTGAGAGGGACAGTGGTTTGGATGTCAGTTCCCCCAAACATGGAAAAGTGGATCTAGACAACATGCCGCATGTTGGTGGAAATATATGGGCTGGTGGAACAGGTTTTTCATTCTTTTTTTTAATGTATCATTGACGGATGTCTAAGGAGATGCTGTGCCAGTCAAAAATGGATTTATACAGGGCCACCCTCTGCTCAGAGCTGTTTTACCCAATACAGAGTTACTTTATTGCCAGTGAAAAGAAATATTTGCAGTGTCCAACTTAAACATTAGCCATATAGAGAACTAGAAGCTTGCAGCCGTAGAAACTAGGCTGAGTAGTTTGCCATTCTCTTGGATGTCTCTGCAGCTGCAGCAATTTAGGCAGTGTAGGCAAAAGTCACACAGAACAGGCAAAGTGTCTCCTGATTCTAAAAGGGCATGATAGTGGTCCCTAGATAAAATGGTTTGAGAGCAGTGTAAACTAACAAATTCTAGGCAGGAGATGGAGTCCAAATGAATGGCTTTAAGGACAAAGCTTTGAGATGTACAAGACTTACATGATCCGTAGTTCCCTTTGTACAAGACAGAAACCATTATGAATCTGGTCTGGAGAGACTATGAACACAAGTATTCCACTGGAGGAGTTCTTTACCATGATAGCTCAGGTTGAAAATCTTTGGCAATAAATATTTCTACTGGGGATTGTTGGCAACGTTTTGGGAACATCTCTAGATATGACAACGGAAGCTTTAAAGAAAGTGTATTCTTATTTATTATCAAATGCATAATTATTTTTTATCTTGACCATGTTAGGTGGGAGAGACACTGCTGGGTTAGGTGGCAAAGGCGGGCCATATCGGCTGGATGCTGGCCACAGGGTTTACCAAGTATCTCAAGCTGAAAAGGACGCTGTTCCTGAGGAGGTTAAGAGAGCTGCTCGAGAGATGGGTGAAAAGGCCTTTAAACAGAGGTAATGCAAAAATCCTTATTTACCCTTCCATTTCCCAGAACAATTTGAAAAAGATGGCTAAAAAGGATTTGCTTTCTTAAGTGGTATTAATCAACTGCCTGATCATCAACCTGATCATTATCATTTCACAGAGCTTACCAGAATGTGTTTGATTGTTCTGGACAAGATGTACAGAAAGATTTATTGAATTAAGCCGCACTGTTAAAATGACTGTTTGATTTGGTAGGGTAAAACATAACTAGGTGAATAAGGAGACTGATGTAAGCATTTGTCTTTTTTTAAAAATGAATGTACCAAATGAAAATTGCTTTGAATTATGGTGAATCCAGGTTGGATGTTGTTAGGAATTCATCAACTAACCAATGTCTTTTGGAATGGACCATTACAAGCAAGCTGGTTCTGTTTGAAAGACCCAGAGTCAAATGGTGAGATGGTTTGAACTATTAAAGTTCAGCAAAGATCTCTACGCAAACCACAGATCTTCCCAGCATTAGTGTAATTCATGGTTACTAATCAACTATTTCCCAGACTGTACGCAGAGATTCAGATTTCTTCCGCCAACTGAATTCTCAAGTCACAGAATAATAGAATGGTTTGGGTTGGAAAGGACCTTAAAGGTCATCTAGTTCCAACCCCCTGCTATGGTCAGGGACTCCTCCCACTAGACCAGGTTGCTCAAAGCCCCATCCAACCTGGCCTTCAACATCTCCAGTGGTGGAGCAACCTTCCTGGGCAACCTGTTGCAGTGACTCACCACCCTCAGAGTGAAGAACTTCTTTCTTACATCTAATCTGAATCTAGTCAAACTCTGGTGAAACTCTTGTACTTTGCGTAAAAAAATCAGAGCGTATTGACAGTCATACCAAGTGAGTTTTATGTTTCAGCCCAGGACATACTGCAATGTGAGTATCTGTCTGAAAGTAGAGACTACTAGATGCAGATTAAGACACCAGAGTGAATAAATTTAGAAGCAGCTTCATCAGCTCATGTTTTGTACTGTTAACAAAGTAATTTCCAGTAGGGGACAAATCTAGGTGTTGTGAGGAGCAGGTGAGATTGCCATTGCTTCAACGGATGTATAATTAATGAGGCTGTTAAGCATAGAGCACGCACTGTACATAAATCACTATATTTAAAACCAGCAATTTATCTATTGCATTCAGGGGAAGTTTATTTTTTAATCATATTTTTATTACCATATTACCTGGGGCATGTAACACTGCTGTTAGAGCATTTGTGATTAATAAAGACAGGGAAAATGTATAGCTTGTGTCAGTGCTTCATAGGAAAAGACCCTGAAAAGTAAAGTATCTTTTAATAGTGATTTAATTTACACAAGCAACATACAGAGATTTAAATTAAAAAGTCACGAAATCACAGAATCACAGAGTGGTAGGGGCTGGGAGGGACCTCTGGAGATCATCTAGACCAACGCCCCTGCCAAAGCAGGTTCACCTACAGCAGGTTACACAGGACAGCATCTACGTGGGTTTTGAATGTCTCTAGAGAAAGAGATTCCACCACCTCTCTGGGAAGCTTGTTGCAGTGCTCTGCCAACCTCAAAGTAAGGAAGTTCCTCTTCAGGCTTAGCTGGAACTTCCTATGTTCATGTTTGTGCCCGTTACCTCATCACTTAAGGTTTTGTTTTCAGGGGAAGGCACAGCTTTGTTTTGTCTTTTTTCCTGGTGCTTAATGGGGGGCAGGGCAGGTAGGGGGGGATACTTTTAGCCCTTTCTACACTCCCATTCTTCAAAATTGCTTGTCAGTTGCTTCATAATAGAAAGAATTGATGTATATGGTCTTGGATACCGTACATGTCTTTGTGCATATGCGCACAGACACACATGGAGTGCTTTGATGAGTTTCTGCCTGCCTGTACGGTGATTTACAAAGTTCATGCTTGGGGAAATTCCTGGATATTGTGGAAGCAGTGCAGCTGTGTCCTGTAAAATCTGAGTATCTGTACATGAGATAGCAATTCACATCCTGCTTACACCAGTGAGCTGGCCTGTACCAGCTGTAAATGTCACCCATTCTGAAGCCACATCTGACTTGGATTATTATTCTGCACCTCTCGGATAGTTGTGGGAACTAACACATAAAAGTTAAGAGTGGGGAAGTTGGAGTCCTCAGGCTGAAGGAAAAAAAATAATGGGGGCTGCAGGTTTCACTGGCTTGTTTACACATGATTATCTGGAAGCGAGAATTTTAAGAAGAAAGCTATCGATTGCTTTCCTGTCTAGATAGTACTTCTAGTGGTAAACATTTTAAATTGCCCTATTTTACTAGAATGCAGTCAGCAACTGCTCTTGAATAGATGCAGTATTTTTCCTGGTATTTTTCTGAACTCGGTTTCATTGTGGATTGATGTAGAACTGCATGTGAGGTGGTTTTTTGCTTGCAACAAAATGTTTTCTTCATTGATGTGAAGATAACAACCTTCATTGGCAGAATCCATGAAATAGTGTACAGCACTGAACGTTACCTTTTCCTCCCTCTAATAGTTGGCTATAATGACTATGTCTATGCAAAATTTAAAATAGAGATAAACATAGTCATACTAAAGACAACAAAGATTGGATGTTTGATTTTAATATTATCATTAAAGGAAGAGTCTGAACAGTAATTCACATTTATGCTGTGTGTTCCAGGCCAGTAACTTGTGACGATATTAAAACACTTGTCATTAGGAATGTTGCTAGCCTGTAGATACTTTACTATCCATTTACAGTTAATTTAAAAGTCAATATTCTCAAAACAGAGTGAATGCAGTTACGCTGTTCTGAAGTGCTTCTTTGGAATGACCTGTGCACAGACAGGCCAATGAGTTTTAGCTCAAGACTGAACCCAGCCGTGTGCTGGATGGTAGGGTGGGCAGATACACAACTGCTGCCTTACTACATGATGCTGGGTCATGCAACATATGGAATGGTGCATACTCCCAGCATATCTACCTGTCCCTTAGCTTGTTCTTCACCATTAGACCTCTATAATTGCATTCCAGTGGTGTGTTTCACCAGTTGAAGAGTATCTACTTAGCTATGATGTTGAGAAGAATGATACAGAACTGTAAGTGGGCACATCTTAACTTCTAGAAAAAGCATATATCTGTTTTTATGGTACAGATGTGCTGTTACACCTCTGAAGAGAATGGTGTTCCATGACATGACTTTTTTTTTTTGTGCGAGCACATTTTTGTTAATACTCATTTAAAACTTCTTTGTTTCAAGTTTTCATCATTTTATGAAGCACAAAGATAAGTATTTGAGACAGAGTTACTAGTTGTAGGTCTTAAGGGACAGATTTTATAGTGTCTCTTTACTTAAACTTTTATGGTAAAGCATGGATCATGAAATGTTTAAAATACCCCGGCGGTGAAGTAATGAATAGACACTCACCATCCTTTCATGTACAGACAGCAACACCTGAGCCAATAAAACCTTTAGAATTTGATCATAGTTTTCAGAACATCTGATTTACTTCCCAAACAATAAAGCGGATTAGGACAGACAAAGGATTAGTAACCTCAGTAAATTTTAATGTCATGCAGCCCCTGTAGACATTGGCGACTGCCTGCCTTGTCAAAAATTCACAAAAACAGCCGCCACTTCTTTGATTTGTCTCTTGCGTGTGGTTATTACAGTCTGAATTTCCCTCTTATCAAGTAAATAAACTTGTAATTTACATGCGTAAATGGATGATATGCTTGTTTCCCAAACTGTTCTGAGCTCCCTGTTCTTTGCTTTAGATTGAAAGAGATTCAGATGAGCGAGTATGATGCATCAACTTATGAAAGGTTCTCTGGAGCAGTCCGGCGTCAAGTTCAGTCACTCCGTATCATCTTAGACAATCTGCAGGTAATCTTAGATTCACTGATAAGGAGCATGGTGACCTCATTACATTAGGCCCCCAATACTATCCTGCTAATATCCTGTTACCCTCTGACAATCATACCTTTCAGGGCTAAAAGTACATTCAGGTTATAGTAATGATTAGGAAAAACAGTCTCATATTACTATTTCAAAGGCAACTTTCAAGTGGGTCCCAGCGCTCATCTCTACAAGCTGCTGCACTCCAATACGTCAGCTTACAGAAATTACTTATTCAGGAGCACAATTTTGTGAAAGAAAATACTGTACGTTATTGAAAGCATATGTGGCGGCGTGTAGAGCAAAGCCTTTGTCTTTACCTCCTGTCCAAAAGACTTTTTTTTAGCTGGGAAGTGCAAATGCTATCGATGTTAAACGAAACACCCACTGCATATGCAGCTGAAAACATGAATTTTTCTCAGGTTTGTTTTTAACTCTTGCTAATGAAACTAAGCCCAAATCTCCTAAGTGGAAGCTGACCAAAACCACCACTTTGCCTTTCTTCTAGTAACTGCTCCTGTGATTTTTCCAGGTTCTATTAATACCGGTGTTCACGTATGGGATAAATAAAATAAAAAGTGAATTGTTTCCAAAAAGAATCTGCTAATCTTCAGTGAAAATTAAAGGGAAATTAATTTTACTCTTTATAAGACATCTCTGATCAAAAATATTTCTGTGGAAGGCTACCAACCACTGGTATACATATACCTTTGTCTATTACTAAGTCACTGTACTGTGACTGTCTCCTTACATCAGCAATAAAATGGAAATGTAGAAAGAAATTACTTTGTATGATTGACAGGCTCCTCCTGGGTCAAATATTCCAATCCCCTGATATTGCAAGTAGTAAAGATAACATTTTCCTTTGCCTTAAATGCATCTTTAAGCCATGGTGACTACAACAACGATGCTGTAATCGCTTATATATACAGAGAACTATTGGCCAGTTTTATTATGAATGTATCAATTCAGAGAGCTCCTCATATAACAAACATTTAAGATGATCATGATTAGGTGATTCATGCATCTAATAGGTGTTTCAGTTCAGGATATAGGCTTTTGGCTTGTAAAGACAGGTTTCACTTGAAAAAATCTCAGGTTTTCCTACATCATTTATATCTAGGTACTTTTAAAAACATGTTTCTAGTAGAAGCACACTCTAGGTGTAAGGTGAATATGTGAATCTTCAGTTTAAAGTCTTTTTTCAGTCTGCCTTATCTATTCCTTGGAGCCAAAATTCTTGTGTTCAGGGGTCACGTTAATTATAATCAAAATATAACATCTTTTAATATTAGGAGATGCATCCTGTTGCTTTGTTTAAAAGGTCATTTTAATATTGAGGCAAAGTCTTATAAGCCTCAGTATTTTAGGAGACTTTGCTAACTTCCTGGCAGAGTCTGTAACAGCTAACCACAGAGCTAGTTGAGGTACTTTATGAGGAAAAACAAACTCACTGAATTTGGAAAAACTAGATCATCGAATAAGAGCAATATTGAAAGCAAATTTTTAACTTTATAAATATTTATATGGATTTTGTAGGTTTTTCTCTTAGAAGATGCACTGGGAAAATGAAGATAAATCGTAACAAGAGTTACTTAATTGCAAAATGCTTTCTGTTAATTGGGAAGCAAAGTCCAAGCATGTTTCATGTTATCATTTTTGAGAAGAAAAAAAATTTATTTGAATTCTTCAGCACAGTAAATCACTCAGCCTTGATGAAGGACTCAGCCTCTGTCTCCTCTTTTTTCTGGACAGTCCTGTGTACACACACCGTGGGTTCTCAGCTAAAACTGTTTTTTTTCTGTTATCAGTCAGGCATTCTTCATTTCTCAAATAAGAAGTCAATGGCACAGTCAGTTGCAGTAAGCTTTGCAGCTCAGATGTCTGTGTCTTTTTAACTTTGTGAAAGTCCCAGATTACCTTCTCAGTAGAGAATGCTTTTGGCTTTTTTAACAGTGTTTGAGTTTGCTTTGTTGCAAACTTAATGTGTTCACATAATGGCAATATATATTGTCCATGTTTATTTAACCTGGATTTTCTTTTCAGCTTACGTCTTTTTATTGTTAGCTTTGTGTGGTTTTTTAAAAATACCTTCCTTTGATTAAATTTTACATCCCAAGAATCAGGAGGCTGGGATTCAGGCCCAGTTGTTAGTGGCCTGCGATGTTTGGAATAGGTTAATCCTTGAAAGTTACACATAAATACAGTCTGAGAATGTCATTTCATAGTTCATGTTACTTTGCATAACTCACTGATTCTGTCGGCTCTTTGAACAGCATTAACAAAACATTACAAGTTGTCATTCATCTTCTGTAGAAGTAGCAAAGCCAGAAGTCCAGGAAATCCAGTCAGTAATGAGCTTTCGTCCCGCTCCTAATGCTGGCCAAACCCTGAATAAAGCTTGTCTGTCTGAACTCCAGATTCAGAAGCTTATGATCAGTCAGTCACTCAGAAGGACCTTCTTAGATTTTAGATGACTTGCTTTCTAGAAAGTACATTTTATTGATTATTACAGAGGGAATCTGGGACAACTGTCCCTGTAGCTTCAGAGCATCATTTAGGTACTGACATTTAAACTGGGCAAACCTGAGCTGGAGTCACCAAGCCTACTGGGATTCTGTCTGATTTAGACCATTTTGGAACTGTCTGGTCATAGCAGAAAGAATGAAATAGTGGCAGTCCTGTGATAAACACAGCTCACAGAGCTGAGGGTGTGAAAAACCCTGTGCCCTGTCAGTAGCAGTTTTCTGATTGCAGCAGCTAAGGGAACATACGCGTAGTGTTTTCCCAGAAACAAATGCAGACCACAGCTGGCAGTGTTTCATACCATCTGATACCATTAAGTTACATATTTAGACCTCATCACTTCATATACACAACTTTTCTTCTGATCTCTACAGACATTCTATTTTGCAGGTTTTTTTGTAATATGCCTTTGGTATTTTTCAGTGTAAAGAACTACTGCAGTGGTATATTGTGGCGAGCCATTGCCGTGCTGATAAGATACGATATCTAGCACAGTCTTTTAATTTCAAAAGTGACACAAGGAATATATATGCAGTATTTTGTCATCAGTGTGGTTGCTGTATATTGCAATAGTAATGGATTGTATGCCCTTTCTAGTAAAATATCAAAGTGAGGTATATATTTAATAGTTCTGGGTTTCTTTTAAAATTCTAAATGCTTTTAAACTTACGTTGCTTTTAAGATTATGAAAATTATATGTTGAAAATGCTTCGAAGCTTTTTGGCAATATGTGCTTAAGTGGATTTTTTTTTGGCTTTTATAAAAGGAAATAAATTATTAGAAATTCTGCATGGAGGAGGCAGATGCTAAGTAGCCTAAATAATTTCAGCATTATTTTGGAAAGAGCTTACGTCACATTTTGTCAGCATTCTTTCCTATTTTAGGAGAGAATGTCAACTCCATGTTCCTCCAGTAAAATTTCAGCTCAAATACTGGCTTTTGTGGCATAAGCTTCAAAAGGTATTAAATGTTTTTCAGCTATGTCCGTAGTTAAAAAAAGATTTTCTTACACTGCTGTTCTTTGAACAGCAAATAGCCACAAGGGTAAAGAGTTGTCAATGAAAACAGTAGTGAAACTAGTTGAGAATTTGCTCCATGAAGCTGAAACTTTATAATCTTCTCATTTATCCCTCATACCTACTGAAAGAAAGCAAATGACAAAAAATTGACAAAAGGGGAGCTATCGGGAAGTGTTAAGGTTCTACCTCTGTTCCATTCCTTACACTGGCTAAAGAACAAAGTCAGCTCATCTGCATCATCCTGGAAGGTGCCTGATTCATTTTAGACAGGTTCTGCCCGCTCAGCAGCATGTTGTCTCCAGGAGCATTTTTTTAATGGTTAGTTGGAGAGTTGCTGAAATTTGCCGTGGATTATCCTGCTCTGTTATTCACAGCAGGAAAACTCCTATTGGTGGAGCCTGTAGCGGTCACCTGGAATTTGCAGGCATCTTCCTGTGGTTACACTACTCTTTGGGCAACAAAGGAATTAATGATCCTATGGAAGAAGGGACTTCAAATTTCATCCCAAGAACATTTAATGGTAGTGGAAACTACTAGCTGGTGGTACAGACAAACTCCTGGATGCCCCACTGCCGAAGAGGGTTAAAGCTAGGCTGACTGGAGCACCATGAAACTGTATCAGAGGGCACAATGGCCTGAATTCACAACCTAAGAAATCTTTTCCACTTTCCCCTTCTGTGATTTACTAAAAGGCTGAGATTTCTATGTATTGGCATTGGGTTTGCCTCCCATCAGGAAGGCATGTATAAAGCTTTTGACACTACCTAACTAAAAAAAAGTTTGTCACAGGTACACAAATTCTGTGCTGTAAATGAATTAATCAAAACATTTGCCCTGTAGCTTTCTCTGCTTTCTGCCTGCTTACTTTCATCGGTAGTAGTCTTGAGTAACTATAGGCAATAGGCAGGAGTGCAGAACTTCTTCCATACACACCAAAATTAAAAACTCATGAACTTTGACCAAAGCAAAATCCAAGATTCTCTGAACCTTAAGAAGCCATCATCTGCCTCCTCAGCCCAGTCAAAATTATAAAGCTTTGTCCTCTCAAATCCCAGGCCTGCAATTTACTGGGGATTTGTAATGTAACACTTCCTGCTCGTCAGAGAGCAGCTGATTTTCATTCCTGAGAACCAATGTTTAAGGCAGTTTGTGTCATGCTGGATATTTGATTTGCCTCCAGCTGCTGACCAGCAATTTGCTGAGACTGCAAATGCATTATACATATATAAATTCAAAGTCTTCTTTCCTTGCTGGGCTTACTGCTGGGATGAGCAACTTCAACCTGAAGATTTAAGCAGAAACTAAATAAACCGTGAAACCCATATATGCAGACTTTGCTATCTTTAGATGGATCTTACATATTATGAACCATGATGAAGCTACCCATTGAAAACATTCTTAAATATGTTGTTTGTAATATTAAAACACCGGAGTCTTCAATCTTAAGTGCTTGCTTCTATGTACAGGAGTTCCATGAATATTTGAGTTTCTGGACTGGATTGCATGTTCATCAGGTCAGGCTGTAGATAACCAGTGTTCTTTTAAAGAAAATAGAAGAAACATTCAGCGGACTGTCTCTTGAGTATCACCATTTTCAAGGTTTTTATTTTCACATATAAATAGAGTTTGTTATTAATAGTACTTTAAAAGAAACCACTTACCATTACCTAAGGTGAATAATGCTTAATTTTACCTTTCATTCTCCCGAGGTTCTTTTCTTGCACTGCATGAACAGGGAATAGGTAACAAGTGGTCAGTTATGCATGTCCCTCTGCTTGTATGAATTTCTACACAGGCTTGTTACACAGATTTCCAGCATATTTGCAAGAAAAATGGTTAACATTTCTGCAGTCCACAGTTAAGCTCCCATATATGAAACAACTTTAAAAAAAGACAAAATTACAGAGGGAACATGTTCTTTGTCAGTGTTATTTTTTCTTTCAGAGAAAAAGAGCAGGACAGCTATGAAAATGTATTTGGATTTCTTTGACTTACGCCAAAACTATCACATCATTACAAAGAAAATTCATGCATATGTCATGTTCAGTAGGTCTTAAATTGTCTAAAATACACTCGCATCACTGAGTGAATTAAGACATTTTTTTGGTTGTAGGCCAAAGGTAAGGAAAGACAATGGCTGAGACACCAAGCTGTTGGAGAGCTAGATGATGCCAAAATCATTGATGGGCTGACAGGAGAAAAAGCCATATATAAACGACGGGGAGAACTTGAGCCACAAGTAAGTATCCAAAAAGTAGCAGGGAAAGGTAGGGAAGAGCTTGTCCAGTTTGCTGATTTCATACTGGTTGTACAATATCTGTGTTTGGAGTTTGAGTAAGTTATGGGGATGAGAAACTCAGAAGGATCATCTCTGGCCCAGGAAGTTCCTGAGACAGGGGCAACCACAAGATGGAAGATTCACTTTATCTCTTCTTATAGTCTTGCACACCTATTTTCTGTTGGCCACACTCAAAGAAAGGATACTGATGTAGGCAGTGCTCTGTTTTGATCCAGTGCAACAGTTTTCAGGTTCTTCTCTTATATTTTAATGAGCTGAAGGTGATTAGCAAAAAAGTTTGTTGATCTAAGAGAAAGGAAAATATTTTCTCAATAATTTAATTGAATTTTTTGTTAAGAAATACCTTGATACCCTAAGAAATTTTAAAAACCGAGTGTTTTACAATTGTCTTCCCTTTACTGTGTAATATGCAAAGAATTTCAGCTTTCACAGGTATTTGGATTTACAAGAATAAAAATGATAATGAGAAAAAAAGTGTGAGGACAAGGCATTAACATATGATGAAGTTGTCTGTCCTATGGCTCTGTTCAACTGTTCCTTAGAAGACTTTATGGTTAGGCCTGTGTGAGTCAGCAACAGAGAAACCACTTGAATCAGACCAACAAAAACTGGCCAAAACCGGTGGGGCTAGTCCATAATATTTAACAGTAATGCTTAATGACAGATTGCGACTCTTAACTACACTAAGATTTTTTTTTTTTAAATAGCTGAGTACAACATCTTTTTGCATGTCAACTACCCACATCGGAGCAATCCCTGGTATTATTTTTTATGCTACTTGGTCCCGATACCTGTTGCTTTGAACAGTTTATGGCTTGGCACTGCCTGTGTGAAAGATCAGTAAGGGGAAAGTGATTAGACCTTCATTTCTATTTTTTTTTCGACATGTATTTAATCAATGTATCAGTTTTAAGGCTTTGTAAAAATAGTTCAGTTAGGGAAAAAAAAAGACACCTTGAAGTTTTGAATAAAGACCAAAATAAATGTAGGATTTGACGGGACCTCTCTCTCCCTCCCTTTGTTGTTGGGAGGAAAACACAGTCTATGAAGAGAATAATTAAAAGAAAAAAACACACAAATGCTTGCAACACTTTACAGGTAAAGGGAAACACTTTAGTTATTTGTTTTAATGTCACTTGACTTTTTTGCCAGATCATCTTTAGTGGCCTTATATTTGAAATCAGACTCATCTCATTGCACACAAAAAAACCCACCTCCCTTGACTGTACTGTGCCAAAAATTGTTGAAACAGATGGGGATTGTTTTCAGGAAAAAATAATGGTTTTAGCATCAGAATGAAGAAGAAACTAGTAGTTAATTAGAACAAGGTTTCAAACATTTTTTGAATGTTATTAATCTCAGCAGACAAGTTTTTACAGTCTAATATGAGTCCCTGTTAGTACCATAAGCCAAGGAAAAGCATTTCTGTTATGAGCCTTGGCACAAAGAGCAAATTTGAGAGTCTCTTTACTGAAATAAAATGTTAAGAATCAAAACTGAGACAGAAAAAGTATTTTCCTGACAAGTATGTGTGGAATTTTTCGAGGTATTTTGTTCCCAGTTATTGAAGGTGAGGGGAAAGAATGAACTGAGATGTCTGTCAGATTACTGGTTTGACACAGTCTGAAAAAAGGTTAAAATTGTTTTGTTCTTTTTATTTAAAATAATGATTTTTATTTGAAATAATCACTGGATAAAAGTTTCTTGCTTTGCGAAGTGCACTAGGTTGTCTTTCTGAAGTGTTTTATCGTTACTGATGTTTAGCTTTTCCATTTATTTGGGGTTTTTTTTCTGCTACGTTTCCCTGTCAGCCTGGGAGCCCTCAGCAGAAGCCTAAACGCTTGCGCCTGGTGGTGGATGTTTCCGGCAGCATGTACCGCTTTAACGGGGTGGATGGACGACTGGAACGCTCCATGGAGGCTGTCTGCATGGTCATGGAAGCTTTTGAGAATTATGAGCACAAATTCAAGGTAATTACAGCTGGTTTGGAAGCTCTGTGGTTATTGCACAGGCTGCGTGGAGCAGTGGAAAAAGTGTTTCAGCAGTCAGTCTAGCCAAAGAGTATTATTCATTCCTGCAAGGAAATAAAGACATTAATCTATTTCTAGCAACCTGAAAAATAATACTAGTGAATGGATAAGAAACATTATACACTTCAGCAGGGTAAAATTCAATCTAAGACTTTTAAGAGTTTGCTTTAATGAAATCTGCTGCCTTTTTCTGTATTTGTTCTTTATTCTTTATGTGTTTCTTTGAGCAGGAATGCCTAAGCCTGCAGAACACAAGTAAATAGGAGCTTCAGGACAGGCAAAGATGCCTTGCCTTTCCATCTGCCCAGAGTACAGACATATACTTTGTCATGGGAAAAGACCAACATTCTTTATCCATTACTTGTGTTCTCTTCCAGTTACCTGAAAGCAAGAGAACGATTTCATGTACTGGGAGATACTAGGTTCCAAATGTTATTTAATCATAGCCTGAAAAGGAAATGTAAATGAATTTCATACCCTTTTTTGCCTCAGGAAGCCTAAACAAGGTCTGGGGTATGCTTTTTTAACCTTAAAGAAGATAGAAATGGCCGTTCTCAAGTCAATTCTTGACAGACTCAGTTTTTATTGGCAGAATAAAGATGTCTGATGCCTTTACCAGAGAGCATCTCTAATATAAGACTTAAAAGATATCTGAAAAACATGTCAAATCTCCTAAACAAAACTAATAGAAAACCTAGTCCAGATCAATTCATTCAGGTCTGCTTCATGTTGTTCCTCCGACAACATAATCCTACAGGTTTCTGTTCTTCCATAGAATCTCCTACAGAAAAATAGACCATATGGAGGCATGTACTTCTAGAACGTCTCCTCAAGTACAATCACGCAGACTTCCATTTGTGAGGGAAAGGCTGTAAAAAGATACAGGCATTGTGTTTTTAGCCTACTTTCCTAAGGAAAAGAGGCGTGTGCTACCAAACGCTCTGGCAGTGATGCTTTCCGCCCCTTGAACATGCTTAAACAGAGCATGTTGCACAATTCCAAACAAATTTGAAACCACGGTTTTGTTCCCAAAGACACGAAATTCCTGCATTTGTCATGAAAACAGGCCAAGTAAAGACTGATGCCCTGTGTTCCTGTTGGAGAGAAATGCTGTAACCATAAGCTTGTCCCAGAGAAGCCGTGTGGGAACTCAACTGTAATTAAGAAAATCATGGGAAATTAGGGGTTTAGTGGTTCAACTGCGTATGTATCTCCTGCTCACTAATAACAGAAGAGTTAATGACAAACATTAACAGGGGCAGTGTAATTATACAACATGATTTGTGTAGCCTGGTAAATCAGGCATATCTGAGCAACACACATTCTAGTACGGGCAAATGCAGGATGATCCACAAAGGAAGGCAAAATAGAAGTAATGGACGGGAGGATAAATTTGATATATTGGGGTATAGTCAACAGGGCTTTTGTAAATGGAAGTAAAGCATTCTGAAGTCTCTATGTATGTGACAAGCAAGGTTAGTTGATAGTCTCCTTAGCCAAAAGCATCAAAGTACCTCACCAGAGGCTTCTGAAGAAAGGAGGCTACTTTAGGGATAAAAGAGAAAACCTTCAGGTAAATGAACTACTGCTAAAACAGACTAAGTGGTCCTTCACTTCATTTTTTTAGAGTGAAGAAGTGAAGGAAGGTCACTGGTGGAATTATGTTGGGATTTGTGCCAGACCCCTGTTACTATGTTGTTCTGTACATTCACCAGTGACCTGATAGCAAGGTGACATAAGTTGCTAGTTGTATGAAGTTATCTGGGAAAACAAAAAGGAAAATCCAGCTGCAAGAAGTTGGAGAGGGGCCTGCCTATAAATGGTGACTGAGAAATATAATGGCAGATGGTGTTCAGTGCTATTAAGTGTAAAGTGCTGCAGATGGAAGAAAACAATTCTGATTTTAAATAAACAGTGAGGAAATCTCAACTGTCTGCTAGTGTTCACTCTCAGCTCAACAAAGAAATCTTGTAATTCCATTGTATGGTTCTTTGAACACTCAGTGCCCACCAGCTGTCAAAAAAGCTAACTGAATGTTAGACACTGTTAGCAAAAGAACAGAGAATGAAGCGGAAATTATCAGAATGCTACAGTAAACTTCCATAGTGCATTCACATCCGGAGTAATGTGTGCAGCTTTGGTTCCCCATCTCACAGAAGTTCTTGTAGAGCTGAAAAAGAAGGGAGGGTGACGAAGATTACAAAGGGTATGGAAGTGTCCCTGTACAAGAAATGGCCAAGTAGGCAAGAACTGCTCAGTTTGGAGGAGATAAAGATCAAGGAGCTGATAAAATCTTGAGTAAAATGGAAACGGTGACCAGGGGACAGTTGTTCGTTCTGTTCTACTCCAGCCATTCTGCTCTTGTTATGAACAATGGATTATTTTACATTTACACAACAGAGCACAGTGGCTTAAAAGGTGGTGACACTAAAAAAAGTGCAGTGGCAGATAACAGCTGTCCTTTTCAGTGCAGCTCTGTGGATGAGAACCCAGACATGACCCTCAAGTGCATGGTAAAGGAATAATATGTAGAAGTAGACAGACAGCCCACTGTGCAGAATTATTAAGATCATTAAGAACTGTCTTTAGCTCTGGGATTTTAAGATCTATGTTTCATTACCTTTCAAATCCCTCTGTGTCAATTACAGATTATTATATTTTGCTTGGCAATAGTTGCTATTGGCCAGTGCTTTGCCCTGCACATAGATGAAAGCCTGTATTTGGCCGAGCACATAGCTCAAAATGGAGCTAGTTGTAATAGTAAATGTGCCTCTCTAACAGACACTTATCATTTATAAAAACACTTGCACAAAACCCATGTGCAGTTATTAGATGTGAATATTGCCACTCTTTGGTGATAGTAGGACAGGAGTAGTAATGTTATCCTTACAGTCTCTGTGAGTCAAGAGAGTTGTAAAGCCAGTTTTATGCTTCAAATAACAGCCATGAGGAAGAGGCTGGAAATTTTAGTGACACACCAAGGGGAAAAAAATTGTCGTCAGCTTCTATATCTGTTCAACTTCATTTGTCGCTAGGGTAACTCTCCTCCATTTAAGGGCTCCTTCCACTGGATAGAGAACTTTGTGGGGGGCAGTAACAGCCCCCTGATTCAAGGCTGGCAAGATCCAGTATGAACTCTGTCAACTTCAGAGCTGCTTTTGCCCAAGGGAAGAAAAGTATTTTCCTTCCTCTACATCTCTCTGTGCTGCCTCATAGGGATTTTATTTATTTGAAGCATAATATCTGCAAGAGTAGACCAGAGATGATGAGGACAGCAGACGAGGTATGGCCTTATGTTTCACTGGCCACTGAAGTCATTCCCCAAAATGAGAACAGAGACATTTATTAAGTAGCCATATTTGAACCATGCTTTTAACATGATCCAATGATTAGGCTAAAGTATCTTTTTTTAACCTACATTGCATGGTCCTCTCATGTGAGAAATCCCCCATGTGTGTGCTGATGGATTCTTTGAGACATTCCTTTGATGAAAACAAATAGAATTTATGAAATATCCTGCTTGAAAATAAAATAGAGATTATTTGGCGGGGGGGGGAATATAATCTGAGATGGCAGTTGCAACACCTGCATAAATGCGATCAGGAGCCAGAGCTCATGCCAGTTCCTCAGTTTCCAATGAGTGTAATTAGGTCTTCAGAGAGTAAGAGCCACTGAATGTTGTAAAATATCACTGACTCCAGTCTGTAAAATACTGACACTTTTCAAGATGCTGCTCATTTTTCTCAACACAAAGCTGAAGTTTTGGTATGTCTGCGAAAATAGGATACATTTCTCATTTCTAAAAGAGGAACTGTTCAAAAAAAAGAGAAAAGGACACACAACTGTGTAGCATGCAATGAGAAATCTGCAGTTTATAACTTTTTTCTTTCTCTTCCTGATCCTCTTCTTGCCTGGTTTTATAAAAATAGACTTTTTTGGCCTTCATATATGCCTGCTGTTATCTGTTCCTGTTGTAGCCCCATCTGCAAGGGTCACAACAACATGTGCTGCAAATTTGAGGGGTTTTTTCAACAACATATGTTGAACCTAGGGGACCATCAGGCTTGTTAAGCAATGTATTCAGAGGGAGTTTACATAGTAAACTTCCCATCTGCTACCTAACTGCAGCGCAAACTTTGGAAACCAATTCTCGGCCTTTGCTCAAGACTACTTTTCTGCTGGTGCTTGGTTTACTGCTCTGCTAAATAAGGTTGTCAATTAATTGGATGGGCTTTTTCTTGGTTGTTGTATCCTGCCAGCTGAACTTCCCCCATGTGTGGTACTTCTTGGTATCAAATGTGGATAATGTCGATCGTCTGATTAGCTTTTACAACCCTGAATGAACATAGAGAATACTTTCTCCCTGCCTTCTTCTGTATAGAAGTATCTAAGTATATACTTACATACTATAGGTATTGGGTATGTGACTGTACTGAGCAGGTAAAAAAATTATCCTTCATAAGAAGTCAGACAAGTGCCAGCAGGTATTTGTCACCTTTTTATGCTTGCACAGGACAACTCGCCTGCTTCCATTTCGTGCAAGTGGAGGCAGTGAATCATTCCCTGTCAAGGGGGAAATGGGAGGCTCATCCCACAGTCAGGAAATCCATTTAAATTAACAGCCATGTTTCAAAGCCCGCCTCCAATGTCATCCCATCCATGCTTCCTCTGCTGTGCTTTATTAAAGAAAAGAGTGGGAGTGACTGAGGTAATAGAAGCCACATTCTTAGTCTTATTCTAATAATGGAGGTTAAATATGGTCCTACAAATGCCCCTTGGCCCTTTTAAAGGTGTGGATGCATCACTTATACACACAAGTTGTAATAAGCAAGTTATTTCGCAGGATTAAACTTCTTATATCTTTTGTACATCTCATTTTAGGTGCCAGTTATTTGAAAGTGTACAGAAGGGCATTTTGTTCTTTATCTGAGGTAGTAGTATGTCTGTCACACAAACTGTATGGTTTTATATGGTCTTGGGGGATATGGTTTAGGGAAAAACTTTGTAGAGTAGGTTTGGTGGTTGGACTCAATGATCCCAAGGGTCTTTTCCAACCTGAATGATTCTATATCATTCTTAATTACTATCATTTGCACACACGACGGCAGGTTAGGGAGTGTGTCCAATGAATCCAACAGCAATTTTATGAAGCCTTTAAAATATTGTAAGTGGCTCAATAAATGGCATGTTATGTAACTGGTAGGAAAAGCCTGAACTGTTATTTGTAGCCATATTAAAGGGATATTACAGATTTTATATGCCCTGTTTGTAAAATTTACTGTGGAGGCAGCACTGTAAATTCAGAAAAAGAATCCTCCTTCCACATGCTTGACAGAATAGTTTCTTGTAAATAATAAACAAAAGGTTTTAAATAAATTCAGGAAAAAAAGGAATGTTCAGTGTTGTCCAAAGAAGAGATGAATTTATAAAGATCTAGGCCTCCGGCAGAGGCCTATCTAATTTACACTGCCTTTTACATTCAGCATGCATCTTATTTCAGCTTTTTAAATGCCTTTAGAAAATAAAACCTTTTGGCATGGCAGCTGCAGAAGACAAAGTGTTCCATTTTACCCATTTTAGGCAGCAGCAACCATCCGTTCAGTGCAAAATGTGACAGTGGAATAGGGGTGGTTTTAACTTGTAGGGAAAGAAAGCAACAAAATGATGCTATTTTGAGAGACATGTTTACATATTGTGTACTCTGAATAGAGCAGTTCTTGTGTCGGTGTACCTGAGGCTATTGGGAAATGAACCACTGTGCACCACAATAATATATTAATTCAATTAAGCCTGCACTATAATAAACACGTATTTTGCTGATGGATTTGTCCTGAGAGCCTATGCTTGCAATCTATTTTGTAAAACAAAAGTCAGCTCCGATTACAATCTTATCACAGCTCTTCTCTCACTTGTAGCTCTCTTCACATTCATTCTCCTGGGGAATTTATAGGAAAAATGCAACAGACCCTTGCTTCTCAGAGGCCATTTTCTGTACTACTGTGAAGGCAGGAAACTGGTTTTGACACAGCATGCATGTACCTGCATGTGTTGGGGTTCCCAGTTGGCCAGGGCTGTGGAGCTGTCTGCACCTTTTCTTTAAAATGAGCACACCAAGATAACATCAAATCACTAAGAGCTTATTTTGCTAGAACACGAATCAAGAGGAGGTAATAATTTACTGAAAGAAAACCCAGGCAAAAGATTTAAATCCTCTTTCTTTGCCCTTGCAGATTGAGTGGGCTTCTTCAGTTTTACTCCTGTCCCAAACCCTGTATTCCTAAATTGCAGTAGGCTCTGTACATTGCCCTGGACAAACATCTCCCTTCTGTCACCTCTAAAGCTTGGCTGCGAGCCCGCTCCCATCCCTCCCAGGGAGAGTCTCCCAGGCTGCAGTCCTATGTTGACTAAAGTCAGTCCAAGTCAGTGGTGCTGCATTCCTGTCCCCTCCTTTGCTGGGGCACAAGTACTCATCCAGCCTCACAGTTTGGGGAGCTAAGCTGCCCAAAAGCAACCCCACATTCATCAGATTTTGGCTAATCGTGGTCCACAACTTGACTTCCATGAGGACCAGCACTCAAGAAAGGGCTGGCAACCACAGCACTTCTTTTCCACAGCACAGCAGGATCTCACCCTGCTTTTTGGGAGGCCCTACTTGACCCAGAATGCAGCAGCCAGGATGAAGCAAACACCCACTTCTCCCCTATGCCTCACCACCCTTTTTTAATCACAAATAGCATAGTAAACTGTCAGCAAAGAAACAGATAACATCTGTTAAATATAAGTGTACATACAGGGGTGCATGCATGGGCACACACGGAGAATAATAAGCAGCTATCCGAGGAGGGAGTAGGCACGACATGATGTTCTCAGGTGAATGCCTTTACGTGCCTGCAATAGTTTGCTCAGATCATTTCAGCCTCACCTTGCTCGTACCCAAGTTGTACGTTTCCACCTTATGCAAGAATCTGGAGGGGCCCCAACCATAGGGTCAACCTCTGGTGTTTCTTCTAGGAGCTACAGCAGTTTCCTCCACACAGACTGTCACACTGAGTTTAAACCCAGCCTTTCTGAGATGAAAGGTTGGTCTGTTATTAGCGTGTACCAAGAACCAAAGTCATATTCCCTAAGAGCAAAATCTGGTCTCTTCTCGTGAGCTCAGTGTGGCAGAGCTGACACCAGGGCCCCCAGTGGGAGAAGTCTGTGAAAGGCTGGGAAGGAGCTCGTTATGAAGGAACCAGCCTTCTTTTTACACAGGAGAATGACAGCATTTTGTTTTTTGTAATTAGGTTGTGGATTTAAAAGTGATACCAAATGCAAAACTGCTCAGCTGAGGACATGCAGGGTTTCACAATTAAGAGCCTACCCTGAAGATCCGTGGGCGTTTCTGACATTGCATAAAAACCACATTAGCTCTGTATATTTTCCGCTTCATTAAACCACTGCTTTATTTAGTTCCTCTGATTTGAATAGCCTCTAGTTTTTAAAACAATACACATGCACTCTTTCTGTGTGGTTCACACTCTGGATTTTTTCTGGTATTAATTCAGAAGTATGCTGAATGCAACCTCAACGTTATTCTAAAAATGTGTATATTTTGATTGGCCATATCTTTTCCCTGGGAATGATAATGATTTGAGGAAGACAGAAACACCAACTAAAATATTCCGCAGCAAAGAGTCTGAAGCATTACTGATGATAAGAAGTAGGTTTTGAAGAGAAAGCATGTGTCAAACTCGAAGCTTTGCATGAGGCTGGGTAGCAAATACTAGAAATGGAGCTAAGGAGAACAGGCATGGGAAAAGCCAACAGAGCAGAAAGAAATGGGATTGCCTGGGGATGAGATTATACTAAGATTTCCTAGGGGAAGGAAGTCTGGGTTATGTGAGGCTGCCATAAAATGGTCTGACTTTGGGTGAAATAATCTATAGTATGTGGCACTTTGCTGTTTTGCAGAAGGAGGTGTCACCTTTAAAAGTTTTGCTCCAGCTGCTATAGGTTTCTTTTGATATATTTTGAAGCAAATTAGTGATATGGAAAAAAGTAAAAATATCTTTGTCAATAAAGAATGCTATTTCTCCAGTCTCCAGGGCCTGACTTATACCAAATGAAGTGGTCTTCCACAGGAAAGAAAAGATAAAAACTTTGAGGAATTTTTGCCTTTTACCAAATGATTATGTAGAAATTAGGGATGGTGAACCTGGCAGGCACGTGTAGGCAGTACTTGAACAAAAGGTTACAGAAAGGCAAAATATTGCACGGGGGCTTCTTGTCAACTAAAGGCAAGTCTACTCAGGGGGAAATACAGGCATGTTCATGTTGAGAAATTGCCAGCTCAGGTCTCTCCGGGCTCAGGATCTGTGCACTGTGCTCTATTACTTGGTGTAGACAGCTCTTAAATCCACTTTTGTTCTGCTCATGAGTCCTCCCTGGGGTGAGTGCCACATCCACAGCACAAAGGGCAGGTCAGGACCTTGCCATAACTCAGCTTGTCTTGGTTTTCATATAATGACAATAAAACTCTCACATAAAACAAAGGCCTTCCCAATATTACATTTTTTGTTCAACAAGATATTTGAACTATTACAGCTTTACATGTCATTTTTGCAGGATCTTTCACAGGAGAATGATGTGCACTCCATCTCCTTTGAAAGGATATAGAGACTCTTGGAATTCATTTCTCTACATACTTTCAGCAATGACTTTGATCTGTTATGCACGAAAATAAGGAGTGCTGATTTTCAAAAAAAGAAGGCTTGTAATACTCTTTTTTCAGAGCAGAATGAGGTCACAAAAAAGATCCATCAAACATGGGAGCTACTTTCAAACAATGCGCTTCTTGTTTGTCAGACTCAAGAGGATGAAAATTGCTACTTTAAAAAAATAAGCGGACAATGTGAGAGGGCAAGGTCTTGATCTTATGCATCACCGCTCTGCAGTTGGTGGGATGATGTGAAAAACAGACCATAGAAATAAGTAACTGTTCCTTAATTTCATTATTTAGCAGTTCTTTCCCATGTTTTTTTCATGTCAGTGAGGAATTGCAAGTAGTTTCCTTAAGCAGCTCATAAACAGAAGCAGGGAACCGTGTTTGGATTTTCTTATTGAAAGCAAATTGCCTTTGATCTGTCTCGTGTCATTGTGACCCGAGGGCCATTCATGACTAACAGATGACTGATGAAGTTTCTTTCTTGCAGTACGATATTGTTGGACATTCAGGAGATGGCTTCGACATCGCCTTGGTTGGGTGTGACAAAGTTCCCAAGAACAATAAGCAAAGATTAGAGATTCTTAAGGTAAATCTACTCATGAGTGGTGCTGGATAATTGAGGTCATAGGATGGTGGGTGACAGGATGCAAAACATAAGGAGAGTAAAATAAAAGAAAGACAAGAAAGCAAAATCTGTGTATTTGCATAAAATTGAAACAGGACCTTTCAGAGACATGTCAAGTTATGCCAAAATAGTCGAAGCCAGATATGCCTCTTTCCGGACTGCTGTGTCATACATGTGTCACTTTGACTGCCTGTCAAAGGCTATAGGAAGCTCCAAGCATTATACAGCGATACAGATAGCTCTACTCGAATCATGTGGTGATATTATTACTGTGTAAATGACTAATTTAACCTGTAGAGGGATCCCAGGTCGGTGATCTAGCCTGGTACCTTCAAGAAGTTATGTGTCACTGTAGCAGTGAGAAAACGTATCAATGCTAGGTTGAAAACGTGTTGTATCACAATTGCAAAGTCAGTTTATTCACCAAGATTTTACTGTAATAGTATATTTTAGGATTAACTTGGTTAGAACTTGATAGGTTAGAATTGCCTTCAAAAAGTATTTTTAAAACATCAACAGCTACTTGGGGTAGAAGGACTGGATTTTCTAATGACTGAAATTCCTTGCCTTCTGTGTAGGAAACAGCTTCATCAGTGAAAACCGTATTTATTCATAAAAGCTGAAACAAAATGTTTCAACATTTTTAAACCTTGCTGCCACTGTCAGGAGTCAGATATTTGATAATAAGTGTGACACTACTAGGATTTGGAAGTCTAGTGCAAATTATAAACAGGCAGGGGCTGGTCACAGTATTAGGAAACTAATACTTTCTTCCTTGAATACATAGGCATGTAGCTACTCAAACTGCAGCTAATCGAAGTATTTTACCTTCCCTAAGGCCCAGTCTAGTTACATCCCTGCATGAGTTTTGAAGAAGTGATGCCTGCCTTAAAATACAACATATTATGTACAAAAAACAGCCCCTTCTGTAGCATCTGGAGCACTGTCCACATTTCTGAAGCATCCCCTAATATAGCATAACTGAATATTTACTTCCTCCTGTGCCAGCTGAAATGAATGTTTTTTCCTAAAGCCATCTTACATATTTCCCCTTGGTTATGCTGTGCACACAGACCATGCATGCCCATGCTCAGTTCTGCATGAGTGGAGACCATACCTTGGAAGGGACAGAGCATGCCATTCGTGAAATCGCCAAGGAAGAGGCTGACGAGTATTTTGTTATCGTCTTGAGCGATGCAAATCTCGAGCGATATGGTATTCAGCCATCAAGGTTTGCCCAGGTCTTGACCACCAATGCTCAAGTCAATGCTTTTGCCGTATTTATAGGATCCTTAGGAGACCAGGCAGATAGGTAAGTGTATTTCTTTTCTGCCTAATGTAATTTTCTTTGCTTCCATTCATTATATGTCTGAACTGTGCTTCTATTTCAGTGAAATTAGGCATAGTTGCCCATGCTGATGTTCTGCACTAAGGTTTAGATCATAGGATCATAAAATCATACAATGGTTTGGGTTGGAAGGGACCTTTAAAGGTTATCTAGTTCACCCCCCTGCCATAGGCAGGGACACCTTCCACCAGATCAGGTTGCTCAGAGCCCTGTCCAACCTGACCTTGGACACTTCTGCAACTTATCTGGGCAACCTGTCCCAGTATCTTACCACCCTCACCATAAAAAATTTCTTCCTTAGGTCCAGTCTAAACCTACCCTCTTTCAGTATAAAATTGTTGCCCCTTGTCCCATCACCACAAGCCCTGGGAAAAAGTCTCTCTCCATCCTTCTTATGAGACCCCCTTTATATACTAAAAGGCCTCAATAAGGTCTGCCTGGACTGTTCTCTTCTCCAGGCTCAACAACCCCAATTAACTCCTGCAGCCTTTCTTCACAGGAGAGGTGTTCCATCCTCCTGAACATTTTCATGACCCTCCTCTGGACCTGCTCCAAACAGGGCCATGTCTTTCCTGTGGTGAGGGCCCCAGAGCTGGATGCAGTACTCCAGGTGGGGTCTCACAAGAGTGAAGTAGAGGGTCAGAATCACCTCCCTTGACCTGCTGGCCACACTTGATGCAGCCCAGGATACAATTGGCTTTCTGGGCTGCGAGCGCACATTGCTGGCTCTTGTCCAAGATTTCATCCATTTATTTTTTTTTTATCAACTAGTGGGAAGCGGTACCTTCTGACTTGTGTCAGGGTGAAGACTGGTTCATGTGCCCTTGCAGAAGTCCCTTGCAGCCAGGTAGTTCAGAGCATTCTGCACATCTGAAGGGAGCACCTGAAGCTGTCCTCCCACTGGAAGATGTGCACTGTCCCCATATGTAATATCACTACGTAATCATGACAGAGATGTGATGTCTTTGCCATTGCCCAGTATGCGGTTTGAATATGTGTGGGCCAAAGACAAGAAATGAAAGCAAGAGAAGCTGGAGTTTTATGGTCTTCAAAAGTGCCAAAAATTTGACTTTCATGCTCCCCTCGTGTTAGAGACACAAATTGTTTTGAGAGTCTAAGCCCATATGCTCATTTTTAATGCTACTATATATTTTCCACTTTAAATTGTTTGGGCACAGGGGAAAAGAAGGAGATTCTGTCCCAGGTGTCCATTGGTTCCACATCCACCGAGGACCAGTATGTGCAGCATAAAGCTGGTATAGCCACAAATACCAACAGTGCCTCTTCTGCTGCTGTTCGAGTCTTCAACTAGAGCAGCATGACAGAAAGCCCCAAAGGAATTGGCCCTCGGTACATAGTTTTAGTCAGAAAAGGGTTGAAAGATACAGCTGCACGGCCACTATTAGTGGTGTCCACAGGTCTGCACATCAGAGCTGCGGTACACATGAAAAGAGAATCCATTCTGAAAGGTTATAATTACAGAAAGTCCTTTTACTTCTGCTAGGAATGAAAAAAAAAAGAAAAAAGCATTGACCATATCCTGCTGTGTAAGAGATCTTATAATTGCCTAGTTCACTGGGTATGGAAAATGCACACAATGCTGCCACTGAAACGCATTTCTATGTACGTGGAAGTGCAGAATTAGACAAAGCCTTCCTGTAACTGCTGTGGGGGAAGGAGAAGGGAATTCTCTGTTGCAACTTTTTTAAAAACTCGCTTCAAAAGTGAGACTTAACTTAGCATTGGAGAAATGGTGTGGAGTGTAAACTCCTTCACAAAGCAGACCAAAAATAAATTCCAGGCCTACTGGCTGGACATGATGAAGCTGGAGTTTGTAATATGTGTCTCGTTGAGCTTTTTTAAGGGGAGTTAAGCCATGAATAAAAATGTGTCATGCTAATATTGGCAGAAAAATATCTTTCCATCTAATCTGCTGCAATCTCAAAGAGGAAATACAAACAGCACCTTTCAAATCACTGGAGTTGTTGAACTGAAAGAGCTGTGGGTTCATGGTAACATATTTAGAGTAAGTAAGTATCTTTGTTTCCAGAGTAAATCTGTGGCTGCCCTCAGAAAACAAGCAGTGGTAATACCTTGTGGGGTCACTGGTACCTTGATCAAAACAGAGTCTTTGCATGTCAGAAAGAGGTTGTGAATAGGAATCTCTAGACACACTCTTGATTGACTTGCTGAAAGAACCTCTGTGACTTAGCTGCTCTTGGTGTTTTCTCCCACCGCTGCTTTCCCAAGCCTTTAATTGCATGGTGACAGCAAGGTGAACAGCATGGACTGGGAAGGTATTCAAAAGGAAAACCGTCCATTCTTAAGAACCCTGGCTTGTAGTAGGGAAGATAATTTGAACTGGTAATTGTCTCTTGTCCCTTATTCTACCTCGCAGGCTGCAGAGGACGCTACCAGCAGGTCGGTCTTTTATTGCCATGGATACCAAAGAGATCCCCCAGATTTTGCAGCAGATCTTCACATCTACCATGTTGTCAAGTGCCTAAGCACCACTGATGTCCCAGCGCATGAATTCAAAGAAGAAACCAACTCCTGCTGGAGATACAGATGCTAAAGCTGAGGATAAACATAGTTATTAATAAAATACCGACTGTTCTCTAATCAGCAAACTAACCCAAATCTGCACGACAGCCGGCCTGTAAAATTTCACCCAAAATCTCTCAACTGACTTAACGCGTTCAAAGAATTGCCGCAGGGTGGAGGTAAATCGCAGGATGGCTACAGAGCAAATGTTTTTCCGGAGGGACAAGTAAATAAAGGCCAGTTTGTGCTCATTCCTCTGCCTGCCATCTTGTCAGCGTCATGGTATCATCTCACCCTGTTTTATTAAACACGGTTCACTGGGATTTGATAATATTATGCAAGGCAGAGCCAGGCAATCTGTTCCCGAGTTTTGTGTGCATATGTTTGAATGGGGAGTTAACTCCATCTCTGATTTAAACAGGGCTGCTCTTGTCAGGCAGGAAACCTTTCCTTCCTCCGCTGTTGCCTTCTTGTCCTGACGGGTATTGGGGCTTCACCGCTGGATGCTGGGAACAATGGAGCAGTTTGGAAACACTGACCGTTGCGTGTAAACATTCATTATCTGATCAGGCACGGTGCTCAGAGTTGTCAGATCTAGAGAAAGTGGCTGTTGAGAAGTAAAACAAAACAAAAATAGATTCTTTCAGCTCTGCCTGTGAAAAGTAAGGGAAAAGGGTAAAAACAGTCTTAAGAAACCAACAGCCAGCGTTTCCAAGGAGGCAACTACTGCCATGTCTCCCTTGCATGACCGATGACTGCGCTGCTGCCCAGACTCCCCGGGATGGCAGCACTATGTGGAGGTGCCTTTTTGGTTGGGAGACAAAAAAGTTACTAACACTTTGCTAGAGCTCCTTCATGGTCTGTTTTGCTTGGGTCTTTTGAAGATGAAACTGGAGGAGAGATCTAAGCATCAGAAAATGAGTTCATTTTTATATAGGAAGAGGGGGAAAAGATATATTTTTATTTTAGCAAGATATCTGTGTTGTAGTAGATTTAATATCCAGGATAGTTATAAAGACTTATTTTACAATTCAATCGTCTGATGTTTGGCTTGTCCCATGAGGCAATAATTCCTCTTTACCTGCTAAAGAATAGATATCTCGTAGTGCATCAGGAACACTGGAATACTTGAGGAACTGAATGTGTGATTTAATTAAGCTGGAGCAGGGGGTGTGCATCGTCACTGATACTCTGCTGATATTAATTTGGGGTAACTGGGTAGAAAAAAGTCAAGAGAGAGTACTTACAAATGTCTGAAGGAGGAATTGCAATGCTTCACTTTTATAACTTATCTTAATCTTGCAGTTGCTCAAAGCACACTGTGAGCAGTATGTTTAGAGAGGAGGAAGGAAATTAATTTGATCTTGGTAAATAGAATCATCAGTGTTTTAAAGGGTCCAGTTGCTAGTGGCCATTCTCTACTCTGTCTGTCCTGCAGCAAAAAATCTTTATCAAGGCATCAAAAATGTCCCATCTTTAGGATGTGTTTCAAAGCCTGGCCAGCTTTGAAACTTTTGATGGCAAGAGAGGACGGAAGACGTTTTTCAAAGGCTTGTTAGTATTGTTATGATAACTATACATGTGAAAACAAAGAGGTTGAAGATGCAATTCCTGTTTAGAGAGAAGGGAATTGGGAGGGGAAGGTGGAGAAGGTTATCTCTGGCTGGGACAAATGCATGTACACGCACATATACACAGACGTAGCTAATAAGAAGCTTCCAAATATAAATATCTCAGTCCTGTAAACATACAGTGAGATACTAAATGCAATAAAGAATTGGTGAATTAGTAAGTCTGTCAGTAAATGTGTCTTTACATGGGAATTCCTTCAGCACCTCTGCTTTTACTGCCAGCAGTCCCTCATAAAAGAAGCACCTTATAACAGTTAATTAGCAAATGTACTGTACACTTTCTAGATTACGTGAGCGGATAAACTTCCTCACCTCAGATTTACATGCAGTATAATACTGTTATCTTTATCATTTTAAAAAGTGTTATTTAAGGAAAACTAAGGTAACTCCAATTTTAAACCTTCCGTTTGATTATCCCTGTAAATTGTATTTCATGTCATGCTGTTGAAAGTTACCTCTCTTAGTGTTTGGTTTTATTCTTTGTTTCGGGAGATGTCTGCGGTGTTTCAGTTCATGTTTCATGGGCCCACAGGATATGGCCATGTCAGGGGCCAGGCCCGGCCGGGAGGGCAGCTGGGAGAGGGTGGAAGCAGTTCCCGGTAGACTTTGAGAGAGAAGGAGAAGCTATTAATGAAACATTTTAAAAATTCTTTTCCAGTTCAGAAGGAGGAAGTTTGGGTTTTGCTTTTAATGACGCTTCATTGCAGAGCATATTTGACCCGACAGCATCTCTCGAAGTTGTAACAACTCAGGACAAAATTTTCCCCGGGCCATGCATCTCTCACCTGCTTTAATGCCCATCGCTACCCCAGGGAAATCAAAGCAGCAGCTGCGCTCTTCCCTGTCTCACAAGGACAGTGTTGTTTCACTGCTCAGAAATTCAGCACGCGCTCTTCTTTCATGTCCCTGGGACTCGCAGAGCTTCTTAATGTGCATTTATTTTTAATTAGCAAAATGCTGAAGAGTCATGTGCCTTTGTTTAACTAACAGCAGCACCAGCGACTGCTCTCGTCGCAGTGCACGCACCAGTGTTGCGTGTCACTCATTCCCTCTGAGAGCGTGTTAAGGTATTTTTCATCTCTTCTCACAGTTTATTAAAGGCACTTTCACCCTGATCGGGTTTTATGAGAAGACACTTTCGCAAATGAATAGAGCTGTCGGTGGGAGCGGGTCCTGACCTATCGCTAATGCCTTAATAGCATTAGTCACGTCAGCAGTCGCGATTTTAACTGCCTCTTATAATGCAGATTTTGGTCTAGTTCTGTTTATGTATGTACAGTGTTCATACTTACCAGCCAGTTAGTACACAGTCATTTGGGATTATTATTTAATTGAGGTGCAAAAATAAAAACTACAGAAAGCCCAGGCAGATGTGATTTCAGTCAGAGCAAAACACATTCAATATTTAGAAGCCTGAGCAGCTTCACACGACTACAGGTAGAAGTGCTGGGTTAGCATGAAGTGCAAGGAGATTTAGGAGGGTCTTGGAATCTTTGACTCCAGCAGGCTTTTTATTTTTTCCACTTCTTTCCTTTACCGACAGGTGTCAAATGTGATTGTGAATGTCATGCTAAAGCTTATCCATTAGCCTGATAAAATTAATACTAAAGGTCCTAATCGCTGATCAAATATACTATGCAATATTCGAGGAAACACCCATAGAATCATAGAAACAGGAGGTTTAGATACTGTATTATATGTGCAAAGTCAAAAAAAGAACCGTGATGCCTGGTTGAGAATACAGGTAAGAGATGCAAGAATACCAGAGTTTTTCTTTATCTATATAGTTAAGATTAAAAAAAAAAATAACACCAAAAAAGTATTAAAATAATTTGGACAATTAATTAAAAAAACAAGCAATTGTGCTGTGTTGGCTATTGCACATTATCATGTTCATTAGTAAATAACATTTCTGTAAAAATGAGAATGTACTAGATATTTAATAAAACAAAAATACAATTCCTAACCATGTATCACATCTGGAAAGCTGATTTTTAAATACAAGCATTGTACAGAACCTCTAGAATAGAAAAGATTCAGGGTTTAGTTAATGCTTTAAATGCTGCTGTTTACGTGAAAACTCTTAAAGCTCTTCAGTTTGTCTGCTCCAAATATAACGGAAGTTGTTGTTCAGCTCCTAGATCATTCTGCTTCTGGGGTAAATATGTCTATTTTGGCCCCATCTTTAAAAATACCATAAAAAAAAACCCTTGCATTTTATCATTTACTGTTCTTTCTGCCAGCGTCTGGGGTGAGCAAACACGCTTTCCTATCCTGACAATGAACCTTTTAGAAAAGGAAGGTCAACATTCGTCCCCCTCAACCCAAGTGCACGCTGCATAGTAACAGCCCTCAACGCGCGGAAGCATCTTACGTGGTTCATTACGTGTGGAAGACATTTTATCCTGTGTAATAGGTGTCCAACAGTCCTGGGACATCACAGCAGGGAACTGACAGTCTTTAACCCTGGACTGGTGCTCTGCGTGTTGTAGTTAGTGAGTGATAGATATTGATGCCCAAAGCATTTGACCATTTTGGAGTAGTCCAGTGAGGTCAAGACCCTTCTGTACTGATTGAATTAAAATGCCTCCCACACCATATGGGGCACAGCCCCCTATTAGTCCTGTTGTATCTATTAGGGATATTTTTCCCAAGACAATTCTCAGTGTAGCTGTTTGATAGAACCATGCTCTTTGCGGGGAATGTTGTTGATCTCTAACTCAAGACTATATGATTGGTTACAAGAGTTTGTAGTGAACAAATTCTCCTAGAAAAAAAAATACGCTTGCAAAGCAAACTGTTCAGCTGAAGGGTTTCATCTTCTAGGAGACAGGCTTTACACCAGACATCGTGATACTTAAAACCAGAAAAGGTCTGTCGTTATCACCTGATTCATCAGCAGACTATTTTAGAAAGCCCTTTTGCAAAACTGCTGCATGAGTACAGCTCTGTCGGTGTTGTGTATCACATCCCAACTCAGATTTCTCAGTGTGCACATCGTTGCAGTGTGATGCACAGTCTCTGTTTGGCACCAGCAATCCTGAGAAAGAGAAGAACTGAAGTTACTCTCCGATATGTCAAGTGTTAAAAGGTTATTTGTATTGTTAGTCTTCAAACAGGTTAGAAAAACCCCCAGAGTTCAGGTAACAAACTGCCTGACTCAGAAATGCTTTGGGGATTGTTGTGACAGTGTGAACAGCATCGTCACTGAATAAAATGTTTCAAAGTCAGCTACATCTTCTGAGGAATAGGTGTGTGTTGGAAGATTTGAGGAAGAGATTCAACATTCTTCACGATGAAGGTGATGATGTTGTTTTTCTTTTCAAAGATGAGAACAGCATTATAAAATTTGAATAACTTCTTTTTCATGACTACCTGTCCTCCAACTTTTGACAGCATATATAAGCATCTGAAAATCTACTTTAAAGAAACCAAACAGATATTGTTAACAGCACTCACAGCATCATTAGTCTGAACATCTGGCATGACTGCAGGCAGAAAAATTCTGTGTCCTCCATGCTCACCTGGAGCATGATCCTATTGAAGAAAAAACTAATCACAGTAAGTATACTGATAGTTGGAAATGTAGGAAACAGAATCTCAGATTTTGAGCCTGGATTCCCCAACCATCACATACAGTTTTGTTTTGGACAGGCTGAGCTGTGCAAAGCCGGGTAGGGCTGGAAACTAGACCCAGACCTTGGTTGCCTGAGGCTACAGATCCCTACCAGCTGGGTGTAATCTGCCAACAGAGTTCCTCCAGTTCCAAAACAACTCTAAGGGAAGAAAGCAGGAAGGGGGAAAAAGGACAGATTCTTCATTTTCAACCTGCTCATCTTCCTGAACTGGGTTGTCTTGAGTGCCAATGCAACCGTGGTTAGGAGAGAGGTAGATGAAGGAGCAGGGCTAGGAAGATCTACCAGGCATGGCCACACCAATAAAACTACCCACAATAAAAACCACATCCCAAAGCCAGGAGAGGCTCGGCAGAGGAGGCACATTCAGCTCAGAGAGCAGCAGTGAGATACTGCGGCATCTTGGCCATGACATGCTGCAGGGACCACGTAACAAAACCATCCTCACCCAGGGCAGATAGGCTCAGAGCCAGAGCTCTGCTTCTAAAGTCAGCACCATGTCAGAGCCGTTTATGATCCCACTGGCTTCAGCCCTTCAGCTCTGTATTTAAGCATCCTCATCAGTAACAAGCTGAAAATAATCTCCTGCCCTGCCCGAGGCATGTGTTCAGGATGAATTGAGGCTTGTTAACATCACCAGACAAACAGTGGCATGGAGACTGCACCAGAACATGTGTGGTCCCTGAATACTAGTTTTGTTCACTTTTTTTCCTTTTTAAACGCATACAAGTTAGTTCCTTCTAGCACAAGCCAAAATTTTGAAGTCTCTGGAACCTCTTAATGAGAGTGGAAACATTCACTGTACACCTATAAACTAAATACATCTCACAAATATGAAAAAAAGTCCTTTTTACACCAGGACTTGATACAAAACCCATCCTTAGCAACAGCCCTTTTGATTCAAATCATTAAATGAGTATTTTTTCTTAACTTCCCTGGCCAGGCTCTCTGAGTAAGAGGATTGCAATATTACATGCAGACAGTGGTTTGGAAAAAGTCCAAAAAATAGCATTACTTGGTTAAGGAAAAAGTGTTACATGTGAGAGTGATATGAGGAATGTTATCCCAGATAATGTTGCTGTCACCATGACTAACTCATGCTTCATGCCATCTGTACCGTCTGCATTACAGCTTGAATTGGTTCAACATCCGTAAGGTCACCTACTGTTTCCACATTGAAAATTGTAAATAAGTTTGGGAGGTTTTTTTAAAGAATTTTTTTAAAGAAATGTGTTTGGGCAGGGGCAGGGATGCTCCCCTGCCATGACTTACAGAGAAGTGTTGAAGCCAGGAACATGCCTCCCTCTTACCTTATTGCTGCACATGCCATCCCCATCCCGGATACATTTGGTGGTAGCCAAGGAGCAAGCTTAGCATTGTCTCATCCCCTCCTCCTGCTTGGGCAGTGCAGGGAAGGGTAGAGCAGGGACAGACTTAGCAGGAGCAAGGACATCTGGGCATCTCCCCTGCCCTGTGCAGCTCATACTCCCCATCAGAGCCAGTGACCCCACCAGCTGTTCCTCTCCTGTCCCTTCCTTCCCCCCAGCCAGTGGTTGTGTCCTCCCAGGACTCTGCCAGCCTAATTCACTGCTTATGTCTTGTCGGAAAGTCCAAAGTCCATTTTAATGAAAAGCCTGTGAGGTCTGCACTCAGCAGCAGAAATTTGATGCACCGAAATTTCTACTTTTTTTTTTTCCATATGAATTATCTGAAACTGCGCTGCAAGTTCCTCCCACTCCCTGCTGTCCCCAACGCCCTTCGTGTCCCTCACCATGAAGGGTGAACAGGGAACACAGAGACTCCGTGTCCTCTTTCTCTGCTGTCACAGTGAAGGGAAAGGACTGAGTACCTCGGTGCATCCCTTCAGCAAGAAGTCACACAATATGCCCAAAATGAGTGAAATCATACCAGAGATACAGCAGCGGCAGTCCTCCTCACTCCCTCAATTTTCTGACACAACCCACTTTCAATGCAGCACGGCTCCAAGAGAGCAAGCCAGATGCAGAAGGAGAAACAAAACTCCACATTCATCAACATATTTGCTGTAAGACCCTGCCTTAAGGACCATATTTATGTTTAAGCACAGCCTTCACTGTACAGGGGCTGACGATACAGGCAGCCAGGGACTGGCAAGCATGCCCATAGCAGGGAGGCACGACAAGCTGTAAGCTGGCTTCTGAGGGCAGCAGTCACGTTAGGAAGAGCAAACACCCAAAGAGGCCCCTGCCTCACAGTTCATGCTCTCTTGAGGCCATGCTGACCTGGTGCACGCAGGGCTGCAGCGCCGCAGCTGCTCCCCGTGGCATCTCTGATTTCTCCTCTGCTGTTACCTTCTCATTTGAAGAGGACCGAGATCGTTTCCTGCTCCTGCTAACGTAGCTTGTGACAGGGAGGAATGCCAGTTCTCCGTGATGTCACCAATTCTCTGCAATGGTCTTAGCTGAGCATCGATGGGGCAGGGAAGTGGGGGGCAGTCATTGCAAGTGCTAGTGAGAGAATGTTTTAAGAACTCACACCCCCTTATTCTGCCATTTTTCAGTCACCTCATTCTGTCATTTCACACAAGAAGGTCTCCATGCTCACGAAACAGGAGGTTTCCCTCTGTTACAGTGCATTTAAGAACCTGAACCTCTCCTCTAGTGCCAGCTCAGACAAAAATCTCATCACCCCCACTGAATCACTCCTTTCTCTGCTGCAACTAGTCCCAGCAGAGCAAGGAGTCTCTGCAGGGTCTGGGCTTTTGCAGGCAGGACAGGTTGGAAGCAGAAGATCTTAAAATAGGCACGATCTGGATTAACGCAGCACACACCTCATGCCACAACTCTAAGGAGCCAAGCCCTGAACTGCAGCTTGCATAACCAAACACAGGCTGGAGTTGATGCTGCTCGTGTGTTGGATGCTGAGAAGTACAAATTCTTTTATTTAGGTTTTTAGCATGTGATTTTGTAGCTCTAAACTAATTAATAAGTTCTATAATGCAATTAAAACACAGAGTAGTCTTTCTCCTCTGCTTTTTAATTCATCTACTGCGAATTTTTATCCACATGCAAATGAATAGGTAAATTATTCAGTTAAAGAGCTAGATACTGCTATAGGCCGAGATATCATTTCAAAGTAGTATTTTATGTCATTCATCCAATACTTGGAGTCACAAGTATAAGCAAAACATCTCTATAAATGCAGGGATGATTGACAAAGCAGTCATTACTAACTTGATTTACGAAGCAGTTCAAAGATTCTGGTGCTTTAACTTGTCAAAAACAGGTCAAACCCTTTTTCTTTTTTTTTTGTTATAATCATAGACTCATTAGGTTGGAAAAGACCTCTAGGATCATCAAGTCCAACCTTCATCCCAACGTCTCCCTGACCCCTATAACATGTCCCAAAGCACCACATCTACTCATTTTTTTAACCCCTCCAGGGATGGTGATTCCACCACTTCCCTGGGCAGCCTGTTCCAATCCTTTCTCTTTAGTACCCAATCCAAGGTGGCTCAGGATTGATATGCAGATGGACATGTACTTCATACAAAAGTTAAATCTCAGTCACCAGTATGTGCCTGAGACCCCACCCTGTTCCTTTCTCAGCATCACCCAGAAGGTCTGGCTAAAAGATCTTACGAGCGATTTGCTAAGGAGAGGCAGTAATACACGAAGCATCTGCAGCAAGTCATGACACAAATGCCTAAGCACGACCCTTATAACGAACTATCACGTGAGCCTTTTGAGATGTTATTTGCATACTCCACACAGCACACCTGTGATGAAATCCGTTACAGAAGTTGTAGTCACCATGTAGGTTTTAGAAGCTTCCTGCTTCTCCAGCGCTGGTGCACACCCTCATTAAGGTGCCTCAGTAATGTGATTTGCAGGGTGAAAAAAAAAAAACAGGAAGCAGCTACTCTCCAAAAAAAACTCAAAAAGTCAAAACGTCCTTCTCTCCACCACCACCAGCAAAAACAATGAAGAGGGAAGAAGGAAAGCAGGAGAGGAGAATTTATTTTGCTAAAATAAATGAGAGCAGAAATACACGTGACAGGGCCAGCTAGAAAGAGGTGGGAAATGATCCGAAGCCAAGCTGAGGCAAACAAAAGCAAGTGGCCAAGAATAAGCATGCCTAGGCACAGACTGAGGCAGAGGAGACCCTAAAAGAGCTCTTTTCCATCTCTGTTTAATCCTCTCAAGTGCTGTGGAGCATGGCTCTGAGTAGGTGTTGGACTCTAGACTTGGCATCTCCTCATCTCACCCAGCAGCTCTTCCCCAGCTGCCCTCACCCTTTGAGGCCAGGACTTTGCAGAGCAGTGTCTCCCTGTGCTTTTGGTTGAAGTCTGCTCAGCACATACTCCAGAAACCAAACGCACCTCTTCAGAGGGCCTGGGACATCCTGTCTGTCACCTCACAGCCTGAAAAGCCCAGCCTTACTTGAGACGATAACAGACAGCAAACCAAAAGGTCATGAAGCTTTTTCTGTTATCATGGAGGAGTCTGAAAGCAGCATTATTTAACTCCACCGGCTGCTTTTTAACAAAAGGCACATTGTTCCTCTGGATGATTTCCTCTAGGAAAATTGACCTAATGTGGGAAACTCAGTGAATGTCAAAGTTGGGAATGCAGTGAATGTCCAAGAAAAAAGCAGTGAATGTCAAAGTTTAGCCATTTTCCCTCAAAACAGGAATCCAATACTTCAGGCGTATAAGAAAAAGAAATCAACCTCTTTTGAACTGCTCAAGTTTCACACTCTGCCTGCAACCAGGTAAGTGTCTTTCACCTGAGCTTTTAATTTTTCATAACCTATAGAGTCTTGGATGGACCTGGACCACACTGTAAGGGACCAGTCTCCAGGCCTGAATCTCCTCTTCCTTCCAGGCAGCAATACTCATTGCCTCTGTCTTTCCATCTCATTAATGTATTGAACCACCCATGTACCTGAGTAGAGATGTAGCCACTAACGTTGTCCTCCACTGCTTTAGGCTATAGCTCACATCTTATACCATTTCTTCGTGTTTCTTATCTCCTGCTTGAGTAGCATCACTGCAAGTGGAGAGGATAAACTGGTTTTAACCTTGTTATTTGGAAAGTTTTCTTGTGGATGCCCATCAGCCAGCCATGTCCACGCATGCTAGTACGCTCCCAAGCCTCTGTAAGACAGACATGCCTCGTCCAGGAAAAAAATGGGTAAAAATGAAACAAGCAGGGGCTTTCTCAGAGGGCTTTAAAGTGTTATGGTACAGGATTACATTAGGTCAAGATAGGAATTAAGATTCTTGCAACCAACACATGATTAGGACAGCTTTAATAAGCCAGGGCTAGTGCATACAAATATTTGAGTATTTGAATATCCCTTTCTAGCAACTGAAACTCCCAGTATCTTTGCATCAGTCATGGGGCCTTGGTTAACACCAAAAGGCACCAAGGTGAAGCAAACTCTTAAGCGAGGCAAAGACAGAGAAAATTTACCCATAGGCATAAAATTAACTAGGTCCATTACACATAGGCAGCATTTGAACATTATTACTTTTAGTTCAGATGCTACGGTGTTTGTGAAGACACAGCCAGTAGTGCAGTTTCTTATTTTTCAGGAAAACTAGTTATTTTATTGCTATTTATTCAATCTGTTGGTGATTACCATAAAGCACACCAAGAGATTTGCAATTATCATTTGTTTAGGGAGAAAACTTAAAGCAAAGAGACATCCCATGATGGCATTAACCCTTACCCAGCTGCAATGCTGCCTATGTGCCAGTTTTGGCACAACCTTGTTGTAACAAAGTAGGGAACTTAGGCAAGTTCCAGCTCCATCTCGCATGTCCATCTGAAGATGACCCTCTTCATTGAGGCTGACGGGCTCTGTTAATGTATGCTATGTGTACTTTATGCATATTAAAAAACAAGTACAAGAGATAGCAATCAATCAGAGGATTTTGAGGGGTTATCTTCTCTCTCCTGGTGGGTGTGGAAAACGTGTTGGGTCCCATCACTCAGGGGCCACCAAGCACAAAAAGGCAGCAGGAGGGCAGCCCTCTGGGTCAGATCTGAGAGGGTCAGCTCCAGCCCTCAGCGTGCAGAAAACCAGGAGGAACCTGAGGGCACAGACAAATAAGAAGCTCAATTAGATGACATCATTCAAGGTCCTGCTGGCTATTCAGCAGGAGGCCAGTACACACTAACCTGCCTCTGGGTCTACCAGACTCAGACCTGCATCTTTTTAACACAATTCTGTCAGAAAACTTTTAAAATCAAAAATTTTTCTCCAGCTCCTCTAAATGTAAGGATGGAGTCTAGCATTAAAGCCCTCAAAGTTACAATTTGCAAGCAGATATTCCTCTGTGCTCTTGTGGTCACTGGCTGAGTTTTGTCCCTGAAAAGAGCCAGCTCCTTTGTCCAAATAACTGGAAGAATAGGAAATATAAACAAAACAAACACCCGAAAGACCACTGCCTTGGAGGTAACCCCATCTTCCTCTGGGCACAGAGCACCTGCCATTGCTGCCAAGTGAACACAGGCCAGATCAAACAGGGAGCTCACCCTTCCCTTGACTGAGGGAGCACTGGTAATGGTGCAGACCCCACCTTGACAGACACCTCCTCCTGCAGGGAACTGGGTGGGTGCTGGGGTAGGGGAGGCTGGTGGTGGTCACAGAGCAGCCCCTGCTCCTGCTTCACCCAGTTGTTCCATCCATGTCTGTGTTTCTAGCATTTCCTAAGACCCGTGAGTCCAGGAAGTCCCAATCACTAACCAATCTCTCATTATCTTAAAACCAAAAATCCTGTTAATGGCTTTACCTCATACCCTGCAGCTCTGGAAACCTGCCCAGCTTCTTCTTGAGTTGCTTACTTTAGCTGATGATTTTGGCAGGTTTTTCCCCTAGATCTTGGCTACTGTTCCTTGGAGAAACTGCGCCTAACCCTCTCACGTTGTGATTGTCCATCCTCAAGCCTGGCTCCAAGGAGTATTTATTCCTGCACCATTTATAGACTGAAAACTGAGCAAGCAATTAAGCAGTGCAATGCAATGCACGGAGGCTCACAGGCATCTAAAACCAGTGTGTTCATTGGTTAAGAAACCTTTTTCCGTGCATACCCATGTAATAAAAACACTGACAGCATGTAAAACTACATTCCATAGCCTCGTTTAAAAACTAAATTTTATTGCAGCCATTCTCCCATGATGAGGCAAAAAGGTGCAGCCCTCGCTCCTCCGTGTCCTTTAGTAAAGTTTCATAAAGTTCCCATTTACAAGCATCCATGTGCCATTGTCCGGTGTGCGGTGCACAAGACAAAAGCCTTCAGAGCCAGCACTTTACCCATTATTAAAAACATTGTTAGGGTTTAGTTTGGGGCTCTTTTGAAGGTTAATGAGTTTTAACGACCATCTTCATTTGCAATGCTGAAAGCCAAGCAGGGGCTGCTCAGAGCTGAGGCACAGTCATGGACAGCTGGAGGGAGAAAGCAGCTCTGAGTTTCAAGACAAGATATCATCCATCCAGAAAGCAGACGGGGATGTAGGAAGGGGTCTCAGTTCCCCAGAGACATGCACTTGCACCAGCTAAAACAGAGCAGGTTTCAACAGTTGTCTTGTGTATGTTTGGTCTCAGTACAATCATCTTTTATTAGGTGACACCTTTGGGGATTTGTGTCCAACAGAAGCTGCCCATGATTTTCCTTTCCTGACATCGGGATCTAACCACAGAGGGGTCTCAGCCTGGCTCAGCACTAACCCCATCAGTGCCCGTTGCTTCCTCAGGTGCATTTTGAGCCAAACAGCTCAAACAGGGCACTAAAATGCTGTTTTGAGGAGGAGCAGACAACCAACAAGTGGGTGCCCCATTGTGTCAACTGCCACCATCCCCAGTGCAAAACTCACTGGCAACAGTGACAAGGACAGTGGAGATGAAGCTGTACATCCTAAGAGAAAGAACTAGGATTTCTTTGTCCTTCCTGAGACAACACAGAAATGGCCTCAAGTTGTGCCACGGGAGTTTTAGATTGAATATTAGGAAAAATTTCTTTACTGAAAGAGTAGTCACCACTGGAACAGGCTGCTCAGGGAAGTGGTGGAGTCACCATCCCTGGAGGTGTTAAAAAAGTGTGTCGATATGGCACTTCAGGACATGGTCTAGTGGTCATGGTAATGTTAGGTTGACGGTTGGACTTGATGATCTTAAAGATCTTTTCCAACCTTAACGATTCTATGATATGCTTGGGGCTCAAATAATTTGCCCCTTCCAAATTTTACTTGCAGACCTGTTCTTTACGCTGCCGTGTCTCCTTAGAAGAGCATTGCCTGTTTGAGCCAGGTGGGTTGAAGGACTTGGATCCCTCTTGGCCGCTGCTCACAGGCCGTCACTATTTCCTCTTTGTCCTGAGTTAACAGCACAAGCAAATCTGGGAGTTGTGCTTGAAGTATGTCAGTGGCTGCATAATGGCGTAGGAACAAAGGAAACCCGTGTTCCCAGGCCTGGCATCTCCCAGCAGAACAGCCTCCTCTTTGTGGCTTCAAAGAGCCCAGCACTATTTATGGCACTTTAGTTTCTATTCTTCAGCGATTGCATGTTCATCGGAAAACAACTTTCTAATTTTGTGATGCCACACAAAAAGCACACACAGGATGGATTTCGTCAGCTGCTCCTGCCTATCAAAAACAGAAAAAAAACACTAATTTGACCACCAAGTCTTCCATCAGAAGACCATTCCTCCCCCTTCAGCAACACAGATCTCTCTTCCACCAAAAAATTTTTCAGGCTCTACCTTTGTGGGCGGACAAGCACTTCACCTCTGGCAAAGCACTTCTTCAAGGGCAATAGTCACACTGGGAAGAAATGCAGGGGGCAGGACTCACAGAAGGTCATTTTACATTTCCAGGCTTGCAAAGAGCTGCAAAACCTCATTAACAGCTAGGGTAAAAAGGATTTTCAAGATGAAATTGGCAGAGCTGATGATACACTTTTGGGTTGTCCCAGCTCACCACAGCTCTGCTTACCCGTACTTCTGGCCATGCTTGGTTTGCTGTGTGCAGAGGGGGTATTTGATTATGCCTTTATGATATGCAGGCTTGCATGACATTGTCTCTGACACCACTAGTCCCCACATACACAGCACTACAATGCAAAAGACAGAAGATGGCACAATTGTGTCCCTTTGCGTTGGACTAAGTCATTACAAAACAAAGGCATGGCTTGCCCTTATTTGCTGAAAGTGTTTGGGGGTTTCTGTGAGATGACAGTGCAGCTCCTGACCTTCTGGGAAACTTGTGAGGAACATTGGTTTGTATTTATGGTGAACGCTAGAAGGCGATTTGCAGCATACAATCACAGAGTCATAGAATGGTTTGAGCTGGAAGAGACCTTAAAGATCATCTAGCTCCAAGCCCCCTGCCATGGCAGGGACACCTCCCACCAAACCAGGTTGCTCAAAACCCCATCCAACCTGGCCTTGAACACTTCCAGGGAGGGGGGGCATCCACAACTTATCTGAGCCACCTATTACAATGTCTAAGTACCTTCAAGGTAAATAATTTCTTCCTAATACCCCATTTAAAGCATATTAAGCCAAAACTATGGTATTCTCACTGAAGAATATTTGAGGGGATGGAACATGAGAATTGTAATGCTGTGAAAAATGTACAAAAATAGCTGGAAATACCCACATGACTGTCATTGCTCATCGTGGACTCAAGAGGCCTAAGGTGAATTCAAAGAGCTTATTTGAAGTCCAGAATTATTTACTGACCAGTTCCTTAAACCTCAAGCTAGGAGAGGGCAAATTGAGAAATTCATACATTATTTAACAGCTCTTCAGAAAGACACCTGTCTAGATTGTGGGTATCTACACACCAACAAAGACAATGGCACGCAGGACACCTGGCAAAGCCATAGCCACCATGCTTAAGCCTGATCATAACTGAAGAAGCCCTTCTTTCTTCTCCTTCTGAGCTCCAACTTACTGATGTTGGAGCTTTCAATTTTTACTCAGAGATCATGAAAGTCTGATTAGAGACTACATCAATGAAATTTCCTCCTTTTTAAATGAAGATTCCTGCTCTTCTGGTTGCAGGGAAAGTTTAAAAAATATGCTACTATTCAAGCAATGGATTAAAATGCCACAAGGCAAAGAAAGAAAAGAAATTTCTGATGTCTTCTCTGAAATCAGTTTTGAGACAGTTTGGAGTCTCATCGATATGTTTTAAATACTTGTCATAATTTTAGCTTCCTAAAGTGTTCACATCTAAGGAAGGCAGACGAAAACATAGATGACTGTTTGACCCAAGCAAATCAGAGACATTGTCCTGAAAGACAACATGATTATTGGCTAAGTATGTGTGTCCTCAGTGGTTTGCTATTTGACCTTTCTTACCAAACAACTCTTCAGTGGTAGGATTGGGAGCTATTCCCCTGGCAATTTTTTCAGCCACTTTGATATTATTAAATATTTACATTTCCTTTTAAAATTACCTCCAGATACCATATTATCCACCATGATGTGTTTCCTCCTGCTTAGTTGAGTGTGTGCTCAAAGACTCCTACTTGCATGAGTCTCATTACCACTGAGGGGCAAGCCTTGGACCGCCACTTTCTAAGTCTTTCAAAAGTCTTAAAAAACCAGTACAAGCTGGTTCCAGCTGGGCCATTTCACAACTGGGCTGCTGAGAAGGTCTGGAGAGCTTTTTTTTCCCACTTCGTTATTCCTCAAAGTCCAAGGCAGCTGTTGCTGAGAGGCTGGAGATGGTGCCGGAGCATTTCTGTTCACAAATGGGAAGAGGAGAAGTTTGAGGCCAGATCTGCCATCAGCCTTGTGTTTCCAAGGCCAGAGCAACATTTATATTGGACTCAGTGAACTTTAAGAAAATATCAGCTTTCAACAGAGATAATTTGGGATCTTGGGGTAAAAGAAGAAGCATCTGGTGTCCCAGGTTAGCATGATATTCAGGCAGGAGCGAGGCTTATTGCAGACTGATTGTCAGAAGATAAAAATGAGGTGATGTACTCAGCACAAAAAAACCTCAACAAAGGCAGCAAGGTATGCCATAAATGAATGTATCAGACTAACTACCCAGAAAGACACAATTAGATGACGTGTAATTACTTAAAGTCACACAAGTGTGCAGGAACAGGGGTAGCAAGATCAGCTACTGGTGTAGATCACCTGTATACAGTACAATAGAGATGAGCAGGTTCTCCGTCATCTGAAGTCCCCTTCATGTACTTTTAGCACTGCGATTAATGACGTTTTCCTCCTTCTGCAGGATTTTCCACATTGCCAGAAATCCTTCCAGAGCAGGATATGTAATTTAGTCTTGTCCCACCAGTGCTGCCCCATCTCATCAATGCAACAGCTAGAAGTCCTAGTCTGGGGCTCTCTACAGCCTGACTTTGATTAGGGGCAGCTCTGGGCTGAGGGTTCACTGAACATAGAGTGCATGACAAGCCACATCATCCCTCGCCAGACTCCAGCTTCTCAGACAGTGAAGCAGCACTGCAGCCTCGCGGTGCTGCCACTTGGCCAGCGAGCAGGGATTGGTAAGCACCCTCAACCTGGGGCCGAGGATGACCAGGAACCCCCCTTCCCACCACCAGGCATGTCCCAATGTCCATGTCAGAACACTTGTTTTTTAAAGCATTAGCTAAGCACAAGAATACAAGTAACTGCAGTAACTACACCACAGATTTTTTTCTGCCTGACAGCATTAAAATTTGTGTATTCAAATCTAAGCCACACATGCACATGACGGAGCAACGACCTGAACCGATCTCCTGCCCTTTGCTTGGCTCTTAGTGCCTCCGCAGCAAGAGAGCTCAGCCACATACGTCACCCCCTCTCCCTCCATGGACAGAAAAAAAGAAATTGAGCTTTCCATCTTCTTCAATCCCTCAATTTGTTTCCCAGCTGAGGACAAATCTTCACACAAAGTCACAGCACTGCCTGAAAGAAGAAGACATTTCTCTTCCCCTCTGAAACCGCTCTGCTGGGTTTTGAGTTGTGAAGTCACAGCCAGTGACTACTGTTTCTCCTGTGGATTTGCTTCATTTAAAACAAACTTCAAATGTTTAAACATTTGTCATTTAAATGATTTGCGGTAGGATTAGCTCTTGCCTCACTATAGTTTTAGATGGGTTTATTTAAAAAAAAAAGATAAAAATACTCCTACAATGGCCCTGATCTGGAAGTGGAGAAGGGGGAGCCACCCTTTGGGCTGCAGCCCACAGTCACACCAGCACTGTCCTCCAGCAAGGTCATGGATCTCAGATCCTAAAACCAGCTCATTGCTCTGTAGCCAGCTGTGGCTCCTTGTCTCAAGTGTTTTCTCCCCCTGCTCACTTTCAGCATCCACATCTTGCAGAAACAGAAGGTCTTGTCAGTGAGAGCAGCAATGCAGTCAATAATTTAAAAGCCTTGGAAGCCTTTCCATGTGCTGGAGAACTTTTATGATCAGCTGCTGCCAATATTTGAACACAGAGACAGGCCCCCGCCTCAGAGCTTGGCTACAGACCTGTGTCATCTGTCAGCCATGGACTATGAGCTTAGAGGAGAAATACTGGAGGAAATCCTAGGGTGTATGTTAAGCACAGAAAATCAGAGTAAATGCTCATGACAGTGCCTTTTAACCCTCATGTGACACTTGAACTCAATCCAAAACGGATAATTTGGATGTAGTCTGCAGGCAACCGAGGAGCAATTATGGCCCATATGTGGTACATGGCAGCAGAATTTGGGCTGGGATGTTGAAATCTGCTTCTCAAAGTCAGCATGTGTTCTGGGGTGAAAGAAACCCAAAAAAGTCTCTAAAGGGAATCATAGATGGGGGCTGCACTTGGGAAGGGAGGCAGCACGTCTCCAGTGAGTCACCTCATTTTGGAAGAGGGGTGCTTGCTCGCAAGCCATCTTTATTTCAAGCAAAGTCGGTCATTCCTGAGTCATGCCCAAAGCAACGCTACATGGCTGACCAGGCAGAGAAAAATGTTCATGCAGGCTTTCCCAAGCAGGGCAGTGCTGGGGTGTGATGGCGTCTGTCTGCATCTCCGATCTCTTTCAGACAGCCCTTCTTCCTCTCTGAATCCTAAAACCCAAAAGTGGATGGGAGAGAGGTGGAAAGGGGCCTGCAGTTCAAACTGAAGTGGCTTAGCTCCCTGGGAGGGATGCGGTCACCCCCTGCACACCCCTGGAGTGAGTCAGGAGCCTGGAGGACACCCAGACTGCACCACCCACCTCTCGCGCAGCTGCTGAGGCCAGTCCCTGTGGCCGCAGGAGAGCCTGCCAGCCCCAATTCCTGTTAGGGACAGTAATTCATGGGGAGGGGGGGACGAGGGCGAAGCACAGGAGGTAGGAGAAGAGAAGATGGATTGAGAAGGAGAGAATGGAAAGAGGATGTCTCCCAGGAAAGCCAGAACAGCACCTCCACATACTACGTAAATAAATGCGACTTCTCTGTCCTTGATTTTGGCAAGTGAAATAGTCCCATTTGCTATGCCTGCTGATGGATCCCGGGGGGGGGACTTCAGCACCTGCAAGGGCTGTACCCAGAAAGGGCAGATGCCATTCATATCATGATAGAGGCAAGGAGAGAGCTACTGACGTCTACGTGCTGCCCCTTCCAACAACTCCTGCACACCCAGCATCCCAAAAAAACCCAGATAATGGGCAACTGTAGCATCCCCAAGGAAAAGGCAGGATTCTTCCCCCTGCACACCTCAAACCCTCTATTTTCTTTCACTGAAGCATCTTCTAGCCCTCAAGGTTGCAAGCTTACCAAAAAAACATAACTGGAAGGGACTGTTTCTGCATGGTTTATGAAGGGAACACCTGGGTCCATGTAGGATGAGAAACCATCCACTCAGGCTTACGTGCGCAGGAAAAGGATCTATGTGTAGCCTATTATTTCAAACCACTGTATCTGCCCTAAAATTGCTAGGGATTTGGGTTTATTTGGCTTGCAGATGGGGACTGCCAGGGGAGACTCTCACATGGGTTCAGGCGTAGGAGCTCAGGGTCCCTTGAACATCACTACACAACAGTCAGTAACTTCAAGCATGATGCTGACGCTAAGTCACATCAGCTTCTTGACCGGCTTGCTGAGTTTTCACAGTACAGAGTCAGCAGCTTTCTCAGCTCTGGTTAAAGCAGACCTAAAAGGGAACTAAATGGGAAAAAATGGTCTGAAGCCAAGCCTTTAAAAGCTGAAATGACTGTGGTTTACACATAATCCACCGCTAAAGTAGGTCTTGATTTTTATTGAGCTGGCTCTCCAGTGCACATTCCTGCATCGGCTGCTTCAAACTGCATCAGGTGGGAGGCTCACACTATGACTTGTTTGCAGCTTGAACTGTGACTTGGTTTCCAAAGGAGCAAGCTGATGAGCCAGGTAGGTTCACTCTTGCCGTGTAGGAACAGCCTCGTGTCAATATTTGGGGGTTGTTTGGGCAAGATTCTCTTAGAAGTTTATTTTTCCCAAAGCTTTGGCCAGGAACTAAATATGCCAGAAGGGGCAACACGCACAAGGCTCATCCACCGGCTTCTTTTCTCTGGATGAGTGACAGTATTATTAGCACTATAATCCATCTATCTAGCGTATCTGAAGAGATTCAGGACACATCTCTGCCAGCCCTCCTTGGGTCCAACGAGGGTACCCAAGGGAGAGGGCATGAGGCTTTTAGTAGGTTTTCATTCTACCAGTGCTACCATTTCCTGAACATCCTTTTACCTGCCGCTGGATGGAAGAGGAATGCTTTACCTCAGCTGCTAGGGTCTGGGGTCAAACTTCATTTAAACCAAGAAGTCACCCCCCAGAATGGGCTGGACACTGTACCCAGCGACTTCAGTAAAACTTTGAAGCCACACTTGCCTGAATCTGCAGGGAGCTCGACCAGCAGCGGATAGCTGTAGGGTCCCAAAACAAAGGCACCTTCATTCCCTTTGGGGATAACCAAGCCCCTAATAATCTGGGGTCATTTATTCACACAGCCCAGAAAAGGACAGGATCGCCTAGAGAGGCACAGTCCCCTGGGGATTGCAAGCAGAAGCAGCAAGGAAACATTGACCCGATGAACATGTATACACTTGCATACTACATAAATGAATAAATAATTCGCTTTTTTTCTTTTTCTCCTCTGGTTTCATTAAATTAGATGAAGGCATCAAACTGGGCTCTGCACATAGGCTAGCAAATCACTCACCACGTGAACTGGGGCTGTCTGGAGATTTTACATCTTTTTTCCATTAGGAACAAGAGACTGTTGTAATTCTGGCACTGAGATGAGCTGAGGGCATCAGTTTCCATGCAAATCCCTATGATATCAGCCTGATTATGGGGAAAATAAAAGTCCAACAACACAGCAGTTGGAGAAAGGCCAAAGAATAGGCAAAATGAGAGGCCAAGACCTTAGCTGAGCAAAGCTAAGAGAGGCTGGTTTTCCTGCCCTCTCCATTTAGTGTGGTCAGTTTGCAACCACACATCGGTACCATATAGCAGTGTTCCTTCTTGATAAAAAGTCCACATCTGCAAGGCTGGCAGGTCTGTCCTTTTGCCATTTGGCTCTTACAAAAGCCAGGAAAAATTAAGATTTATCTTGAAAGTATTTATTACAAGAGGCAAAATATTTATCTGGAAAGTATTTATTAGAAGAGGCAAAAGATACAATGGAACTGGGTTGGCTTTAGGAAATGGTCTGTAAACTGTAAAGGAAACCACCTGAAATTATATGATTTAACAGACACTTACTGCAGATGCATTTTTATGTACGGATATAAAGCAGGAATGACGCTTTTGTGAGCCCAGTTTTCAGCTGGTGACCATGGTACTGCATGGAAAGACACAGCAGATCGTGTAGTTCCGGGCTCTTCATCGAACTCCGTTGTATGGCAGAAGCTGAGAAAGCAAACCATAGGCTGGTGCCCTCAAAATCCCACCTGCCCTTTCCCTGCTTCTGCAGCTTCACCTCTGCTGCCAAGCTCTCAAATTAAGGACCATCCCTGTCATATTTAAGGCCAAGCTTTTATATGTTTATCCATACATACACATACATAAGCATGCCAAACCCTGAAAGGAAATGTTTTCCTTGAGGAAGTGGATCAGTTCAGAGTCTGTTTCCCGTTTTGGATATCGTCATCACCACACCAACTCCTCCCCCCTGGGTGGAAAGAGGGGAGAAGCCTGAGCCATAAGGGCTGCCTGAACATTTTTTGTCAGAAGCTAGATGCATCATTGTAGTGAAACATTTTGAAACAGAGGCGCTTCAAAGGTGAAAATTCCTGCAAAAAAGAAATATACCTCAAGGAAGGTTTCCAGAAACAAGTGTTTTAAATCTCCCTGCCTTCCATTTCATGAGGTGCTAATGATGGCATGCCACAAGACAGCACAGAAGCTTAACTGTCCTATTGTGGTTTTGGTATCCGCCAATACTCAGAACCAATTTAAAACACCTTTTTTAATGTCAGGCTTTCTCTCCATGGGAGCCAGGAGACATTTTGAAACAAAGACATTATTCAGAATGCATAGGGAAGTCTGCCTTTTCAGCTTGATGGTGTAAAATTTATTTTTAGTCAAAAAGAAGTCAGTTTTTGGAAAGGTCACTGAGAAAGCACAATTGGCAGATGCTGAGGTTAACTGAATGATTCCTTCTTATTTAGCCACCCAGCCGTGAGGACTAGAGAAGAGTGGCAGATGGCCCAGCCATTACTGGGAGAAAAGCTTGCTTTAGGCTTAAAGACAAGCCCATAGACTCCGGAAATTAAATTTGAGTCATTGTGGATGCATCATATTAAAGAAATACTAAAACAAATCTGACATTTTAAATATTTAAATATTTTCCAGTTGAGATTGCCCACTATTTTGGTGCATGTTCCCTTCGCCTCCATCCCCATCCCTGACAGGGATAAACAAAGCAGCCCATACACCCGGAGCCCATCCTCTGAAATTGAGCCATTTCATTACGAACAAGAGAAAGAACAACAACGGACAGCAAATTCCAATAACTTGGTGTCAATGCTCTTAATTGTAGACATTTGTGTGGGAGAAAATCCTCACAAAGATGCAGGCGGAGCTGCTGATACTGCTGGATATTTTTTTTTTCCAGAGGGCTAAGAAAAACAAATTGCCCAATAAGGGTAAAATCTGTCTGTCTCTAGGTCCACGTTTAAGGTGACTATGCCCCACAATAGGGGAATTTAATGATCAAGGAAGAAAAGTAGGGTTTTTCCTGGCCGTACAGTTCTTGTGGGGTTTTTTCTGTGAATTTCTTCATGTACCGTAGTTTACAAAACCAGTTCCCACACTCCCCCCACATTTGCACTCTGCTCAGGAGTCCCACTCTGAACCGCGGGCGATGCGTTGTTGTTCATCTTCAGGCTGGAGGGATGGCAGCATTTCAGCACGAGCATTTCACACAGATATCCTCTCTGGGATCTGTGGGGAAATGTGATTTCGTGGCACTCTAGCGAGACATTTCACCCAAGGGCGAAGCAGAACTGAAATGTGCAGCTAAATGCAGATGTTCATCATAGATGATTTGACGCTTCACCCCAGAAAATGGGGAGAAGGTAGAGTTATTGCTGCCAACGAGGAGTTTTTTCCAGAATTGGCTCTTTTTTTAAGAAGTTACCTATTCTAGTAAGATGAGGCCAACTGCACTTCTCTGGAAGTGAAACATCTGAGGGCATTGGAATATTTAAAGAGAATTTTATAATCTCATCCTCTTCTAGCAATGTTGGTGACCAGCTGAAGATGGTCTTTACTGGAGCTGAAGGAGTGTCTCCCCAGCAGCCAGGCTGCAGGACAGCACTGGGACATGACTGAAAAAGAACACCATGGGCCAGCATTTCTCAAAGACCCACAGTTAACACTATCAAGAGTTGGAAAGATAAATCAGTGCCACCCAGGTATCTGCCTGTATGGGACTGTAGAGACATGACAAGAATTTAAAAAGAGTCCATGGAAGAACAGCTCAAAGAACTTGGAGCCCCTCAAGGCAGTTCAGCACGTAGTTGGTTGCTACCCACACTACGCACTGTGTAGCAAGGTAGGATGCAAGAGCAGCTTGGGAGAGTTTGCCAGCACCAGCAGAGCCCTCAAGAGAGAGAAATACCAGGAGATATAGAATCATAGAATCATTTAAGTTGGAAAAGACCTCCTGGATCTCAAGTCCAACCTTCATCCCAACAGCTCCCTGACCCTACACTATGTTCCAAAGCGCCACATCTACTCATTTTTTTGAACACCCCCAGGGATGGTGACTCCACCACTTGCCTGGGCAGCCTGTTCCAATGCCTAACCACCCTTTCAGTAAAGAACTTCTTCCTGATATCCAATCTAAAGCTCCCCTGGTGCACCTTGAGGCTGCTACCTCTTGTCATGTTGTTGGTTACTTGGAAAAAGAGACCAACACCAGCCTCACTACAGCCTCCTTTTAGGTAGTTGTAGAGAGCAATGAGGTCTCCTCTCAGTCTCCTCTTCTCAAAGTTAAACAATCCCAGTTCCCTCAGGCGCTCCTCATATAGAAAAGCTACAGCAGGAGGTGAGTTTTAAAGCAGCTGTGACTGATGTTTAAACTGACTCGCAGCAGGCCAAAATGGTACCAACAAGGATACCAGCACTTAAAGCAATAAAATGTGAACAGAATTCAGGGTGTGTACGGATCAGCTTATACCCCTCAGTGTACATTCAAAATAAACATATGGGAGAATATTCAGCTGGCACATGAGAGGACTTGGTGAGTATTTAACAAATGGAGATGGTACCTTGACCTGTGAAAACTAACAGAAATGTGTGCAATGGCTCCACGCAGGTGCAACAAACACGTTTCACATGCGAGGTTAAACTCAGCAAGCAGCCCAGAGACTGGGACCATGCCACCACACTCCTCACTGAAGCGAACTCTTCACAAGGATTCTTTGCAATCAGTTTTGCTCTCATTAACTCTGACATAGGTGCTTGGGAAATTAGGAAAGCTGCCAAGAAGCTGTGCATGCTTCCCACATGGACATGCTGCATTAGAAAGCAGGTGAATTTCCAGGAAAGACACTGAAAGCTGGAGAGAACTTGTCAGCTCAGCTGCTGGGCAATCCCTGGCGACTGTGTTGTGTGCCATGGACGAAGCAACCATGGTAACTTCATAGAGTCGTAGAAGAGTCATACAGGATTCCTGGAGTCATAGAGGAGTTATCATAACTACAGCCACATTACAAAGCCAGGGTTATGCCTCATCAAAATCATATTTTTCAGGCCAGCTACCAAATTCTGCCACCTAGAAACCTAAAAGCTCGGTTTGGTGAAGCCGATGGGATTCTCAACATTGATCACAGGTAAATCACCAGCAAATATAGTTTAACTTACACATAGACTTGAAAATCACATTGGAGTGGCCACTGGATGTATCTTTCCATAGCACAAGTTCCGTGATGGCAAAACCTTACGTTTTTATCAAGTGTACTAAAGGAAGCAGGCACAACTGGACATGCCAAGATTTCCTCCCTCTGACACAAGAGTCAAGTGTACAACTAAACCTTTTCTCATCAGCATGGAAGAACATTAATTAAAAATCCTGTGGTTAAAACACCCCACAAAGCAGACAGGGAAAACATGAGCCAGGAGAGAAAGTATGAAATCAGATCTCAGAAGACACTTGCACATAAAGCCCCTTTCTTGTGTTATTGCTTCTTGGTGCTTGCTGGTGCTTGGGCACAGCCAAGGCACGTGCAAGGCTGCAGCTCAGCCAGACATGCCAGCAGGGTGCAGGGTCATCCCGCAGCCCCGTTCAGCCACCAAGGAGGGATGTGACGAGGGAGCTGCCATCCCTCATTACCCAGTGAGGAACCAACAATGCTGGGGAAGGCCAGAGTCCAGGAAAAAAAGAGTCTAAAGGCTTGTTATGTATGCACAATAGTGACTCCTACACTTTTCCTGTGGCTCTACAGCTCAGGGAGATGGGGCCAGTGGGGATACAGAAGACTTAATATCTTGGAGAGATGAGCAGGTTCTGATTAGCTTGGCTCTGGCTTTGATTGCTTTCTGCCTCTGAGGCTACAGGAAAGGGGCTCATGTCTCTTGCAGCACTTTCCCACAGAAGACCATATGAACGTTGAGCCAAGAAAGGGAGTGAAGGAAGAAAAGTCTTCAATGTCTTTGTCTCTCCTTTCTTCAGAAAGGCTGCAGGGCAGGTTGCAACGCTCATCTTTTGGCCCAGTTTGAGCAGGGGGCACTGGAAGGAGGGCTTTTGCTAGGTACAAAAGAAAGTAGAGGGAAGAGAAGAGCTAATGGGATGCATTTCATGTTAAGAGGTACCTTGCACACCTTGGTGAAGGTGTGAAGAACCACATGGACCCTGATGAAATGCATTAGTGAAAACACCAAGCAAGGATGCTAATGCTCTTTGGACAAGCTTCTGGAAACTCTGTAACTTCTTCCTGCAATCAACAGGGCTGGAGTTAACCAGTAGCAAGCTCAGAAAAAAAGCCACCAATTTGCTTCTCTTAATTTTGTTCAAGGAGGGCTCAGGAAGGCCAGAGACACCTGCCAGGGCAAGGCATTTCCTGCAAGCTTATTTAAAGCTGCAGAAGAGCCGTGAACAAGAGGTCCTAATCCTAAACTCAGCTTTAATGCGTGCTTGGGACCACCGACACCACCAGCGTCCTTTGGCCAAGCCATTGGGTGAGTGACAAACTTTCACCGTCTCCCTGTAAGTAAGGGTTGCTGCAGGCTGGAGAAATCTGCCTCGTGCTTTAAAGTGGCATTTATTAGAGCATGCCGAAGAGCTCTGAGACAGCCCATGTGTTGCTGCTAATGTGTAATAACTGCTGTGGTATTAGCAGCACATTGTACCAGCTGTCAACAAAATAAATTATCTGGAATGCTATTTGGAGGCTGAGAGCTGAGCTGTTCCGTTGGGCCTCTAAGAAAAACATGCAGCTTGCTTCACATCATAAACTCTGTACATAAACATAAAGCTCCTGTTCCTAAACCAGCTTTCCAAGAGCATAAAGCTACTAAGCTATACACACCTTTAAGAACCAGTCTACGAAGACAGATTGCCAAGGTCAGAGCTTAATGCTGAGCGAGAGCCTACTGAAGTCACAGCTTGAAAGTGCAAAATATTTGTGGGTATAAGCTCTTAGCACAATCCTGCTGCCAAGACCCATTGGGGAATGGTGGCCAGCCCTATCCACTGTCCTGAATTGCTCTACTTCTCAGAGAAATGGAGAAAAAGCAGGGAACAACATCATCACCCATGCAACTTTAACCTAGATATTAAGCTAAAAGTCTCCTGAGATATTTTAAATAGTGCCCAGAAACTCCTATTTGCTTTGTACGAGAAAGCTGACCCAACCCCCTCACACTTTGTAAGACTTTCTGGAGCACTGATGGAACCACCAGCCCAGCTACATACCAACACAGAGTTAAATCCCAGCCCACCTGCAAATTTTGCCATGGACTTCAGTGGCATCCATTCTGTCCTCAGCCATTAAGCCACTCATTATGGATAATGAACCTAGAAATTATCTGCAGCTGAGGTAGCCTAGAATAGCTTTTTTTAAAAAAAAAATAAACAAGCCTCTAGACATCCTGATACACCAGCATGGTTGGTGTGACTTTGAACACAAGGTGGGGAGCCAAGGTGTCTTAGCTGGGCTGCTGACACAAAGCACTGTCAGGGAGCAATGCAAGACAAGACAGAACATGTGCTGAGGGTGCATAGAGCTAAAGGGCAAACTTCTGGAGATCAGCACCCTGACACCCAAGCACCAATGAACCTGGGACCTCGTAATGTCCTTCAAATGGATTGACTGAAGCTTCCCACCCTTGCAGACACAGTGGGAATCAGCAGGCTGTGTGGTGGCGGTGGTGAGGACAAGGAATACGTTTCTCCTCCAGCTTGTTCTGGCACCTCTGCTTCATACCACATAGTTCCCATGGGTTTATCCTGTGGCATCTCATGTGGGTTTAGCACCCAGACTGCGGTCCCAGCACAGCCCAGCAGTGCCACACTAGCTGCCATTGCCCTTCCCAGCACAGTGAGGACAACAGATGCCCAAGTTACAGGGCTGAAGAAGCTCCTGTGCTCACACCATGTGATGCAAAGCCCTCAAAGCAAGTAACCCTGGCCAGCTGGGTAGTTTTGCCTCCGTTCTTCCAGCTCCACACACTGTTACACTCTAAGGCCAGTCACAGGTGGGTTTATTTTGACACATGCTTTTCTTTACGCAGCCCATAAGGAAGCCCAAGTGAAAAGTCTGCTTACCCGTAGTCTTACAATATTCACTGTAGCAAAGGAACATCGTTAGGGGGTAATTAATCCTCCCTCTCCTTGTAACGGCTGTTGAAGGAGTCAAGGGCAACATCCTAACTTTAGCCTTTTAGATGAGGACCTAAGTCAGGTGGGATCAGCCCTGACCTGATTTGATGCACTGGTGTCGTGGTTCAACCCCAGCCTGCAACTAAGCACCACGCAGCCACTCATCACTCCTCCCACTCCTGCAGGGAGATGGGGAGGGGAACTGGGAAAAACAACCCAAACCTCATGGGTTGAGGTAAGAATAGTTTAATAGTTGAAACAAAATAACATATAATGATGAAAAGGGAGATAAAAAGAAAGTGAAATAAACCCCAAGAAAGACAAGTGATGCACAGTGCAATTGCTCAGCGCCCACTGTCCGATGCCCAGCCAGTCCCTGAGCAGCCCTCCCCCAGTATATATACTGGGCATGACGTCATACGGCATGGAATACTCCTTTGGCCAGTTTGGATCAGCTGTCGTGGCTGTGTCTCCTCCCAGCTTGTGCCCCTCCAGCCTTCGCACTGGCAGGGGAGCGTGAGAAGCTGAAAAGTCCTTGACTTCATATAAACACTGCTGAACAACAGCTAAACTGTCGGTGTTATCAACGTCACACTAAGCCCAAAACACAGCCCTGGATCAGCTAAAAGGAAGAATAACTCTATCCCAGCCCAAAACAGGACAATTAGCAAGATTGCTATTTTTTGAAATGTGAAGACTGCAGATATACCAAAATGCCAAGATTTTGTATTTTGAGTTTAGGGCAATGTTCTTCATTATAAACGCTGATCTGAAATACATTATAAACAGAAGGATGATGCTCAGTATTAGAGCCATGTGCTATGGAGAAGGCAACACTCACCTCCAGCCCAAAGCCCATTTAGGTGTCCCCAGGCCTCCCAGAGAAGCCAGGGAGCCCTGACGACTTGGGGGAAGGCGCAGGCCCCTAGTCTGTAGCTTTTAAAAGCTGAGCTGATGATTATTTTAGTTCCCAAAACACAGACATGAAAGAGCAAAAGCAACCAAAGCATCAGCGTCTCTTTGTGTTGACTCGCCTGTTTTAATCCCACGAGCCAATCTACAGCATTTAACTGATAGCTTTGACTCTGTAAGAAAGCAAAGGACCTTGAAAAGATCTGGTTTACAACTCTAAGCCGATGAGCTATAGCAGCTAGGATCACCTTACATTATTGTGAAGTCATTTAGACGGCTAGAGCTGTTAGCCAGGCAGCAATGAAGTCACTAACGTAGAAAGTAACAGAGAAAACAGGAGTTTTCCCCTTTGAGAATATGGAGCTCGCCCTGTTAGTGTGCAGAGCTGGATTTAGTTCAAGAGCTGCTGCCGTCATGTTGGCTTTATGATACTTGCTTTGCTTCCAAACATCACAACGTTGGAAGTTCCTCTCCAACTGTCTAGCAGATGTCATGTCTAGCACATTTAGGCACCTTCAGATAAATTAAATCTCATGTAAGATGGGCTCCAGTGTCAAACAAATACCTCTTGGATGGTCAACCAGGTCCATCTCAGATGAACTCTGAGTTCCTCTACAGAGACCCACGCTGGGTGGACCGTTCCCAACTGAAGAATTCTTTTCACTTCACATAGGGTATGAAGCAGCTGGACAATGATCTAAAAGCAACAATGAATGATATGAACCAAAAAAAATCTGTGCTTGCAGACACTAATGTTTTCCAGCAGGAAAAGGAGCTCTGTGGGAGTTTTCTCTTCACAAGCATCCGCTACTGAAACCAAGGCTTAAATGAATCTGTGAACCTCTGAACACGGTTTCTCCTCCTCTCTCTGACCCTTCACACCAGGCAACCCTGCTGAAAATCAGTTCCATAGCCAGCATGTACTGCAAAGCAAGCACCAGCAACAAAGGAGGGGGGAAGGCACCAGAACACCAGGCTGCAGGAGCTGGCAGGGGTTGAGCCCTTCCCAACAAGCTCCATCACTGCCAATCCAACCGCTTTCCTCCCTCCCCAAAACTTGCCTGGCTGTCAGTGCATCGATAGCAGCTACAGACACACACCCAGCCAGGAAAAAAACCCAAATGAAAAACTCCTTTGGCTCTTCTCTCACCCTTATTAAGGGCTTAGAAAAATGAGCACCAAGCTTAATGAGTTACCTGGTATCTGCTGAGCCTGGGTGATGGCACCAAGGACACACAGTTAATAGCAAACCCAAGATTAGACACATTAGCCCAAGCCCCGGTGATGGAGGTTTAAACTAATCCATTTAACCTTGAATTTGCAAGTAGGTAAAGAGCATACGCACGAGTAATTGCTGTGCCTCACCTTACAGAGGTTAAGATGGGGCAACACATCTGCTTAGTCTAAGCTCCCCGTCCTCATTCCTGGATATGCGGCCTTGGCACAACAGGGCTGAGACACTTCTGAGCCCAAATTCAGCCTCACAGCACGAGAGAGAAGTCAAAACAAGGATTAAAAAGTCAGGCTGGTCTGTAAGGACAGTGCAGCCTCCAGCAATGCTCGCTGGGGATGGAGTAGTGCAGGATCTTCTCAGCAACACATTTTTGACTGCCATATGTAATTAGATGATGAACTTAAGTCATAAGCATACTCTGGTGAACTGACATCTACATGAGTGCCTGCCTTCTGACACAGCATGTTCAAAATTAACATAACAAACTGGAGGGAATTCAGCTCAACAGCTCTGCAGAGGACACTCCCAGGTGTTTGCAGGCAATGATCTCCAGAACTGCTGTACAAGCAAGCAGAAGTCTCCACCTCTTCACGCATAAATAAGATTAAGAACCTCAAACAGACGGTGACTTAATCCCCAACTCCATCCCCAACTGACATTACACAAAGTGAGGAACACGCCTTGCTTTAAACTGTTGCTTATACTGGAAAAAAATCTTCAAAACAGGGTGTTTGTAAGGAAAAATTGTCATTCCAAAGCACTGCACTAATTTGGTGATTTCACTCTACATGGGGAGGAATCCAACTTTAAAGACTGATTGTAGGCCCAGAGCGTTCAACGGGATTGAGCAATAACTGAACGTGCAGAGGGGAAAGTGGAAAACTCATGCTCAGTGCCTCAAATTCCAAGCTGAAAAATGGAGGAGCAAACAGCTGTCCATCTCTCCACACCTTGTAATCTTTGAGGTGGTCTCCACAGAAAGCCATGGCTTTAACACACACTTGGTCAGGGTATGCTGCTTTTGGGACAGTAACACCCACCATTTACCTCTACTCCATCATTCACCCTACTAAAGAGCCTTAAAATGTAGAAAACCAGCTCAAACCGCTGCTGCTACTCAAGCTTTAAAAACATACCTTATGTTAAAGATGTTTCTTGGAAGAAAAGCACAAGCTTGTCTCTGCTGTCCTGGTTCCCTTTCCCTCAGCTCCTCCATGTGACAGCAAGTCCTATAGCAGTAAAATGAATCCCCCTCACGGGCTTTGCACAGCAGCACATCCCTTTGGATCTGGGACTGGTGAGACAGGTCAGGCTCCCCTCTGTTTCACAGAAGCATCCAAAATGGAGATTTGCTCTTGCATTTATGGTGGAGTACCAGTGAATTTCCATAGTGCTCTCATTTCACCAGAGAAGGCCTACCTTGCTGCTCAAAATGGGTTTCCCACTGTGCAGGAGCCTCTGAAGTCCCAGAATATGCATGAGCGCATCATCGTTTCCAACTTGAACCATCCCACCTTCCTTCACGTATTTTTATTGTTAACTTACAACAACATGAAACTTCATCCTCCTAAACCCGTTCACTCCATTGCTATTCTAAGGGTTAATGTTGAAGGAAGGATTTCCTCTTCTGAAGAATATTTCACCCTTGCCCTTATACCTGAAAGAAGGAAAAACCCACACAACCACCTCAAGGTTCTTTCAGACTGATCAAAATGTACCCAGGGAAGAATTTCATTTTCTTACCAATGAATGAAACTGGAAAAGTCACATGGTGTTAAGTAAGACCCAAGTATTTTGTTCAATTTTTAGGAAATCTAAAGCAAAGAGAGGGATTTGCATCATTCTCATGGTGTTCCTCTTAGCAAACACACAGTAGACTTTCCACCAGCTGCAGAAGGCAGGGCCAAATCCATCCTTAAAGGTCCCTCAGCAACTGTCCATAGCTGTGGCACTGACACATCCTTCTCCAGACACAGACATTATCAAAGACAACAACAGAGCAAGGGTCACAATATCTGAACAACACACACAGCTGCTCACTGGCCTGCTTTGGTCAAAATAAGAGCTGGAGTTCAAACAAGCCCAGCTCACTTGGTCTGAACAGATTAGTGAGCAATCGCATGAGCAGGTCAGACAGCAGAGCCAAGTGGAATGCCTGCAGCAGCTGGAGGAGAGCTCACATAATGACATCTCCAGCACCTAATGCATATGGAAAGAATCAGGTTCCTTGTAAAAATACAAGTTCACCTTCCATTCTTTCAGCTTACCACTGATGGCCAGGAAGTCTTTTTAGAGTGGTAGACTGTTTTGGACCCATGGGTATCAGAAACATCCAGACACTTAAGTATTTTCTTGGTGCTACAGGATCTCCATACCTTTAAACCCATGGGCCTAAATGTCTGACCTCCCAAATAGTACTTCATTTAGAATGGTATGTAATTTTACACACGGTTTGAAACAGATGTTATTTTTCAAATCTGTACTAGGTCATTGTTATTTCATTTGTATTAAAGCAAATATGAAGTAACAGTTTGACCAATTTTATTATTTCCCTGGCTGTATTAATTTTACATAGTACAAAATTCCCTTATTTAAGGAATTTGAAAGGAAAAGTATGAATGTGCAGCATAACACATTCTGCCTAACAGGAAATGCACCTTTATCATATTTTAAAGCTTGATGTTTTCAATAAGCGCTTAATTGGTACTTATGTTTCAGAGTTCACACGTTCATATGAAGCTTTCAGACATCTGGATTCCAGTTCAGGGTTTATTTGCATACAAAAATATATTATAATGGGAAAAAAGCATTAAAAGTTCTCAACTATATAAAATTACAAATATATTTTCATAAAAGCAACTTTAAATTAGAATTCAAGCTATATTTTGCAAGGAAAATACAGCTGTAACACTTAAGTTATCTTATTCCATCTGCTGCAAAATAACAAAATTGATGTTGCCAGTTAAATACTTGTAGTTTACAAAGGTTATGTTCAGAAGGTGAGTATCTGGGGTAGCAAAGTTATCATACAAGGGCAGCAGTTCTCAGTGACTGATGTCACATCTTTCAGAGGATGTTCATTGGCAGGCACAATGCCAAAGATTCATTTCACATACCTGGAAACACAAAACAGGAGTGATTATTAAGTTCTTATTTAATAAGATTGCATGTTGTTGACACCAGACACCTCACTTACGCCCTGCTTGCTAGGCTGCCTGAGAGGCCAGAATCATGCCTTTTTTTTAATTAGCATGAGAGCCAAAAGATTAGGGCGTAAAAATTTAAGGCCGTTTCTGCTCTAATGAGTGCATTAGGCTTGAAAAGGCATCTCTACAAAGTTCTGTGTAACTGCCAGCATATAAATACAACTCCTCAAAAAGGTGATGATAAATACCACATGGAAGTTGAGACTATGTCCTCAGAAGTTGTGTATGATAAAGACGGTGTATCACTGTAAGACAACTGACTCCGTAAATGAGACTCTGCTGAAATCACTGGAGATTTGCTTAGTTGGGATTAAAAAAACCCCACCAAATCAAAACCCCTGAAAACCACTACAAGCAGGTGGCAATCCCTGCCTTCACCTTTGATGTGCCTTACAAGGGGACAGTGAAACTTACATACTATAGGCAGCCTTTGAAGAGTTAGCTACAACACAACTGCGCAAGATACCAAAGTAAGTGTTTGCTGGTCTGGGGTATCATTATTCTGCACAACCTTCAAAAACTCTTTAATTTTTCAGAAGAGGAGTCAATTAGGTTCAGTGGTAAAGATGGAGTTAGCTCAAGCATGCATCCATGACAGAAGTCAGGAAACTAGAAATATATTTTAAGTAAGAGAAGTGAAACCAGGATTAAGATACAAGTAAGATGGCAGGGAAGTAGGAAGCTTCTAAGAGCAGCTGTCTTGAGTTAAGTCCAAGGCAGATGGCCAAGGCTTCAAGAATAACAGGGAAGGGAAAATACCTAATGAATACAAGAAACTCTCAGTTCACAGTTTATTGGGGTGGTTTTGTTCATGCTGCTATTTAGGTCTAGTCTTAGAATCTGTTGTTTCAGGCTCTTCAGTCTGGTTCCATAAAAAAAAACCCAGTGCCATGTCCATAAGAGCACAGGAAGAAGCAGAAAGAATAGGCAGAGTACGTGGTTGGGAATAGGAGGGTGGGGTTTTTGTTGGTTTTGGTTTTTCTTGTAAAATCCTAATGAATTTAATACTGTAACTGGAAAATACAGTTTCTAGATAGTGACAGAAAGAGTGATCTAAAGTCCATTCCTGGTGAAGACAAGCACAAACAGGATTTTGACATTTAATTTACAGATACATGTTCCTTAATTCTTTCATACAGCAAAATCTAGAATAAAAAGGTTTCCCTTACCTCCAGTTATTTAGCTTTATAATGAAGAAACAAGCCCTCATTTTTCATCTGAGTTTTAAGAAAGTGACATTTACTTGATCTGTCAAGGAGGGGTGAACAGCAGCTGCCTCAGAGGTGGGGACAGGGAGTCACTGGAGTACAGCTTCTGTCACACAAACTAAACTGCATGCCTTGAACACTCGAAGACCAGAATTGGGTCTATTTTACCTTCTTATCCACATAATGATCCATGGGGCTAGCAAACTAAAATGAAGCCATGTTATACAAAACTATTGCTCCCCTTCCCTCTCTCCTCATACATTGACTTCCACCACTTCGACAGTACTAAGTGAGCTGTACCCCACTTAAAAAACCCCCACTACTTACTTGCTAGTGTCCTGTCAAGATCAGCAATGAAGTCTTCCAGTTCTTTTGTGTCTCCAAGCTTTGCTGCAAAATAAGAGTCAATACTGCTTAGACATGACATGAACCACATGATCCCCCAAATCATTTCCAGTGGTATCAAGCATTGCCATATATTAACTAATCCATGTCCTTGCTACTGTTGAGGTCTTCCCTATTGCATCTACTCAGATACTGCATTCATGGCCCTAATCAGATCCCACCCAGTCAGCTCCCAGCCCTACCCAAATCTAAGCCTCTTAAACCAAATCAGAATCACTGGTTTGCCGTGATGTCAGATCCTTTGATCTTGGTCCATGAACTAAAAAATTGGGATCCAAACACCCATGTCAATTCCCATTCCTGAGAACACCACTGGGTCCATTCCATCTAGTTTTACTGCAAGTAGCTTCCTTATCTCATTTCTGGGGTCTATTCCAAGCCAGTTCCCACTCTATTTCTGTCCTTCTGTCTTCTCATCAGGAAGACCACCTTGACCTTTAGTGTAATTCCTTGCCAAGTATTTCCTGCCAGTTTAACTGAGCTCTTTTTTTCCTACTTATTAACCATTTCTTGTTAGTTCTCCCTAGTATCATGCTAATTAGAAAGAAAGCATTTAACGTGGTTTGTGTGACTTGTCACTGTGGGAGAGACATGAAAGCATGAAAAGCTCTTGAACGTGCATCTAAGACTAGTTGCAACAAAATCACCATGTAGTACATCTGTATGACTGTTCATTCATTGATACGTCTACTCCAGAGTTGATCTAAGTTAACCTGAATAAAACAAGCTCCCGCAGAATTAGATCAGCAAGACAGAAGGCACTCTGAAACAGCACAGCTACAAAGGAGGAAGGAATCATTAATAGATGGGTTGTATCAGCAGTGCAAGGTCTACATGGATCTAACTTCAACAGCAGCGTACGGCTTTGGAGGAGTCACCTACTGCACCCCTGCATTCAGGCTAAGTATTTCTGTATATAAATGGGACACTAAAGCTACTTAGCTGCTTCGGTAAGAAGTAACACAAGTTAGTTCTTAAGTGAAGCATTCTGTAAGTAGCACCATGATTCCTCATAAACCAGAGGAACTAATTTTCTTTAGCTTGGTGTTTCAAAACCAAGGAGTTGCCAGGTCACCTGCAAAGAAGTGTAGATGCAGTGTGCTACTGCTGCTTATTCAAGACAGTAATACTTGAACCTGTATGTAGTGTGCTCAACAGTAATCCTTAGTTTTGTCATCATTTAAAATAAAAGTCAATGCACACATGTGAATCCTGCCTCACAGAAATAAGCCTAAATAGCTGAGAATTAGGAAGAAGTGCTAACAGCTAAAATTAAGCTTACCTCTACATGGAGTTACTGATGGAGATGGCAAGCTTGGAGTAGATGCTGTTGGAGAGTTCAGCTTTTCATCACTGAGGCTGAAACTGTTTCTGTAGAGCGAATCTGCACCTGTAAAAAACATAATATAAAGTAAAATTAACATCTTTTGCAATAGAATTAAAACCAGAAATGAGGCCTTTCCTATATAGGCTACAAAGTCTGTAGAACTCAAATTTACATTTATTTAGAAACTAAATCTGTTGTGTGAAAGTTGTTGTCCCCAGAGCTACTGTTAAAAAGCAAGGAGTCCTAGGCCCAGTCCTCTCCCCCAGTGAGGAAAGCGCCAGCTTTCCCTGCAGTCAGCACCATTTGGAAAATATTACAGGAGTAGCAATTATCCCACATCCACTAAGTTAGCCAGGTATGACCTGCCTGATTTACAATATTCTGGGAAATTCTGCTTACCTGAATTCTCAAAAGCTATTAAACAAAGCTGCATAAAGAGCTTCAGGACAAGGACAGTCTCTCAGAACAGAGACTACATTCAGTGTTGTCCTCATCCCTGAGGTAACACACCCATTTCTCCATATATTACCCTCTGCTCCTTTAGGTCTTGCGCTCTAGATAAACGGTATGGTGTCTTTGAATTTTATTTTATTCTGTAACTCTCTCTGGATTTCACAAAGCAGTACATCTGTACACAAGACATCCTGCAATCTTATTGTAGGTGGTTTTTCAAAGAAAGCTTTAAATGCCCTGGAAAGCAACGGGAGAGGTTCCAATATCATTCTGATAGTGTTAGATTTTAGACAAGGCCTTAAGTTTCAAAAATTATCTTTATTTTGTCCATGGTGCACAGTGCCAGCAATTTTGCCTCCCTGCAGCACAAGTAGTATTTGTCCTTGGAGCCCCAGCCTAGGAGGTCATTACACTGCAGCATTAAGTCCATCCAAGTCAGAATTGTCACACTTCCTTGGACAGCTCTCCCACTTGCTACACCAGGAAATCTTCCTTCCTTAAATTAAGTGTGTCCTGGATTAGCAAGAGCAGGCATCACCACAGCTCGCCTTGCCAAGATCTGCACATCTACCCCTCCACTAAACACTGCCATGATGTTCACAGGTATCAAACAGAGACCCTCCTCCAGCAGACTACTTCTCTACTGTAAGTTCCCCCATCTTTCAGAATAAGAGCATGTGTCTATCACCCATCTCTTCTAGCCTGCTGTCCCTACCAGTATAAAAATCACATTCCACAGGAGTATACAGGTACAGTAACAACTCAGACCAGACCACTGCATCTATTAAGCCTGTCAGATGTTTCCTCCGAAATAGATTGTCTTGTTTCTTCTGTGCTAGCTCCAAAGCCTACCTCTGTTCCAACACACACTGAAGAGGCTTGTGTGAGAAGCTTCAACCTGGAATATTTTCCTCTTTCACATGCATGCCCACCCACCAGTGTTGCATCTTTCATGGTATGCTCTGCAATCACCTCAGATCCTGTTCTGGCAAATACACACACTACGCACAGTACAAACGTGAGCAGTGATGTGACTGACATCTGTTACCTGGGACTACTGCTTGCCCAAATCAGTTACCGGTTGCTAACGCTTGCTTAGAGAGGTGTGCTTCTCCACACTAGCTTTTTGTTGTAATTTCATAGAATCATGGAATGGTTTGGCTTAGAAGGAACCTCAAAGATCATATAGTTCCAGCCCCCCTGCCACAGGCAGGGACACTTTCCACTAGACCAGGTTGCACAAGGCCCCTTACAACCTGGCCCTGAATGCCTCCAGGGATGGAGCATCCACAACCGCCTGGGCAACCTGTTCCAGGGTCTCACCACCCTCAAAGTGAAATAATTTCTTTATTTTCACTCTTAAACACCTGTTCACTCCATTGGTTTTGATGTGCTGGGGTTTAATCTACTTGAAACTTCAGATATAAGAAAGAATTGATGAACACAATGCAGAACTGAGATAATTTTAGATAGAAAAATTATAAAATAGACTATTTTATAAGTAGCTCCTAAAAATGTAAAGAGCAACCTAAGCAGTGGAAAAAAATCTGCTACTGCTCTGCAATGCTGTGTGTCACCAGTGTTGTGCTGTACAGTATGAACCCTGTCTACTGAGGGACTGAAAGTAACAGTTAAAGGTATGACCAATTTCCTCCTGAAATCTGCTTACAGACCAACTTTCTATTAAAACCACATTTATTTCCAGCCGAGATGCAAACCCTAGTAACCAAAGAACTTAGAATGGAAAATTTAAGCTGTTCAGGACAAACTCCTACCATTGCAAAAAAGCTAAATAACTTGTAACACTTCACACAAACAGTCCTGTAGCCAAGAGTACAACTCACTCTAACACCGACAGAACAGACTGTCAAAGATAAAAACTTCCCAGTCAATGTATTTAAGAGAGCAGAATTAGAACTTCCAGATTATTTCCTATTCCAAAGGTTTCAGGGCTTATTGAATTAATAAAAAAATCCAGAGAACAATGGCTACAAAATTGAGTGTACTTTTAATGTGGAGTCTATGCTACTAGTATCCTGATACCAAATGCAGCAACGCTGGAAACTGATATTACAAACCAATCCTCCTTGTACATCAAATGCAAAGCGCCAGTTGCTTTTATATGTAAGCAAGAATAAAATGTTCCTTTTGTGAATGCTTGAGAGGGCAACTCAAATTAGGAAAGCTTTAATAGGCCATTTAAATCGGTAGCAAATTATCCATGCAATTCTTTTTATTTATATCTATGTACACATTGGAGCTAGCAGTCACCTTTGATTCTTTTTGTGGTTTTCTCTCCATATTCCTTCTATAAGCAGTAGAAAGTACCAGAGTGCTCACCTCAATGTACTGACACCAGAAAATGTTATTTCACTTTGGCTTCCACAAACCTGATGCTGGGAAATATTTGCAACTGTGCAAAGAAAATAAGACAGAACCATGTCTTTAAATATCTGAATGTTTTTCTTCTAGTTTCAAAAGGCAACATGTTTTCACAAAACAGTGCTATCTTCTGATGGGTTGTAATATTAGTGTTTTGGGAAAATATCAACATTCATCTTTCTCAAAAAAAGCAAAAACCTACTTTAGCCATAGGCTGTGGCTTATACATGCCACCAAGCAGCAGAACTCCTGGTGATGGAAGGAGGAACGTACTGACTGTGCCATCAAGGTCATTATAATTCCTGAAAACAATGTACTGTTAAAAAAACCCCAACAACTTGTGATATCCATCGCACAAAAGTATCTGCTTTGGCAAGTGTGACTGTAGGGCAGAAAGCTCTGGGAAAAGGACGCTTCAGTCCTTGTTCTCTCCCAGCTGCCAGAGCCAAGATTTGCTCATTCACCTCCAATAAAGGCCCTTGGAAAATTTCCACTGCCACACAAACACAACATCCCCTGCAACCCAATAACCACAGGCTGATGCCAAGGATCTCTTGTCACTGCTGTCCTTCCCATCCAGCCCCTTCTCTCCCACTGGGATGCAAGTTCATCTATCATTTATTGCTTATTTTTTCACTTTGTATTTTGATTGTACTGCCCACGCACATATAAAAACTATTCCCCTCTTGCTGTTTTAAAAACACTCTATAATACCATCTCCTTAAAAAAAACCACCTTAAAAATCTGAGATTTAAGATAGTAAGCTGACTTACATGAGTTAAACTATACCAATAGCTGCAAAATTAAGGGGTTGGAATAAACACGGGTGTATTTGGCTTTGGCAAAGTAATCTGTAGTTAGTATTGACCTTTGGTGTTCCAGTATATGGTTAAACTGCAAAGAAAAACCATGGCAATACCATGTAAATATAGAATGTCCCTATGAAATAAGCAATTGACAGGCTCTGGGCAGCAATTAACTGAAGGAGGAAATCCTCAAACTCTTCATTTTAAAACAGACAACAGAAAAGCTCAGCTGTCTGACAGCTTTAATACTACACTCTTGTGTCCTGTTCTGGGCTCCCCAGTTCAAGAGGGACCAGGAAATACTGGAGAGAGTCCAACAGAGAGCTACAAGGATGATTAAGGGACTGGAACAACTCTCTTGCGAGGACAGGCTGAGGGACCTGGGGCTGTTTAGCCTGGAGAAGGCTGAGAGGGGATCTGATCAGTGTTTATAAATATCTGAAGGGTGGGTGTCAGGAGGATGGAGCCAGTCTCTTTTCAGTGGTGCCCGATGATAGGATGAGGGGTAACAGGCACAAACTGGAACACAGGAAGTTCCACCTCAACATCAAGAAAAACTTTTCCTGTGAGGGTGACAGAGCACCAGAACAGGCTGCCCAGAGAGGTTGTGGAGTCTCCTTCTCTGGAGACTTTCAAAACCCATCCAGATGCGTTCCAGTGTGACCTGCCCTAGGTCCTGCTTTGGCAGGGGGGTTGGACTACATGATCCCCAAAGGTCCGTTCCAACCCCTACCATTATGTGATTCTAGTATCATAGCTCAAGATACAATTTTAAAGAGCACTGGAGTTGGTAAAATTTTTAGTGCAATTATCAGTGGGGAAAGTCTTAGAAGGGAAAAATACCCCACATCCCTAAAGCTTTCAGAGAAAAGCTTTAAAATTCCACTTAAGGCTTTACAAGCTATAAATTTATTATAAAACAATAGTTCAGCACTTAATGATCAGACTCCACAACTCGTTCCTAGTCAGAACATAGCCTGTTTGCTAAAATAAGATGATAAAATCAGGAATTTCTAATGCCAAGAGCAGAAGTGAGAAATATTCACGATGCAAAGAGGTTGTCCCACAATACACATCTTGCAGCTCTCAAGCATAGTGTTTATTTTTATCATAATCACAGTTACACTTGGCTACATTGCTATTTTTTGTGGGTTTTGCCTAGGTAACAAACATCTGTTCCAACACTGACACAAAAATCACACCTTTTCACTATCTACATTCCTAGGCTTCATGATTTAAAGAGTTCAAACTGCATTTACAAGAAGGTTATCTAGGAAGGCTGAAATTCAGATGTACAAGTGTGTCTTTACATTTTTTGGTATATACAAAGCTTACCTTTCCACTCCCCCCACCACACTAACTGTCTGTGAGGCACTGCTTCCAACTCCAACCTTCTCCTTTACTAATGCTTCCTTTCTAAGGTGCACAAGAAACAGGGATGCTTGAGGTGAGAACTACAAAAGACTGCAAATATAAGCAGGCTTTTCAAGAGGAGAGCTGCAGTATTAACCATCTCATGCTTCATCTCTAGATGGAGGCATTAGCACAACCACATGGAGACATCCATGGCATGTAACTGCAAAAGCCTGCACAACACCAGGCATTGGGTGCTAGCAGATATTGTGCAACCCCCCTAGTAAACCTGCACCCACTTGATTTTGAAATTAGAAAATTAAGAGTTCTAGAGGTACTCAAGGTCTTTTGGTGTTTAAAAGCCAGGAGGTATTTGCCAGAAAGCATTTACATATTCCTAAATAACTATGAAGACACACCGCAGGCTGTATGAGAGCAAGAACTGAGTCAATACATTTATTTTGCAATGCTTTTAACAGAGAGGCTGGAAGCTAAACCTGTCTCAAGAAAACACATCCAGCACTAGAAGTGTGAAGCATTTGAGAGCACACTGATTATGGTTTAGGTTTTTTGGTGTTGTTACAGCTTTAGAACAAGAAATGTTAAAGCATTTCCCTTCACATCCTCTCAAAGTCCAGCTTTCTATACATTATCCAAAGCCTACACTTGGCAGACTGTCCTGACACTGCCATACATGGCACTAGCACAACACATGGACCACATATACAATTTACACGGGCAAGGCTGCACTTCTCTTTGCCAGCTTACTCCAACACACAAGCAGTGAATGATATCTGTAAGAGTTTGTCAGTTCAGTGCATCTACACTGGGGGCTTTTGCCAGCACAGTGCACTAACACAATCCCTATTTCATCACAACCAACATGCGGTGTGACAAAGAGTTAAGGTACCCCTCAACTTCAATGTTTCAGCATGATTAATAACCTCAAGGAGGAAGCTGTTCTACCTCGATTTGGTTGAATACATCAAGTTAAAACAATTGGTGCTCATCTCAGTGCAGCAGCTCGAGAATGTTTGTTGGAGTAACTCACCAGCTGCAGCACGATTTCCAACACTGACCCAGTCAGCTGTCATGGTTAATGTAATACTTGTGGGCCAAGTACTAAGATCATCATGAGCATCTGCAAGCCTTTCTGTTACTGTAAGGTCTAGAGTCCATCATGTTATGTACAATGCTTAACCACAGCCAAGACAGACCTCATCCAAAGGTCATTTAGTCAAATAAGACAAGATGTGGAAGAGCCAAGCACCACTGTGCCCCTTTTCCATAGCAGTGTCTTCAAATTCTTTTTCTTGAAAGCCTGTATTCTGCAATATAAGAACTGCAATTAGTATTTTTGGAGCTAGCCCCCTCAAGGGGGGATTTCGTGGTTAAAAGCTGTATTTGCAGGATTAACTATACTGATTAAAAAAATAATTTGTAAATATTTGTTTTATTAAATGGGCTCATTCCCACAGCAAGAACCCCAGGAGAGGAAAGGATTTCCTCACCCTACAAAACAGTATTGTTCAAGTTTGACCACTTGATACCTATTACTAGCTTCTCATAAAGTTGAAATTAAGACCGATTCAGGGGCCCTGAAATGGTTGCAACAGCTGAAAAAAATGCTACCTCCCCTTAGACTCAAATGATATCACTGCAGGAGTGGCTGAAAGACACATACACCCAACCTTTAGCCATACAGTATCAGTGAGGAGGATTAGATTAACCAAGGAACAAGAAGAGACAGCACTAAAATATGACAGTCTGAACTGTTCTGTACATACCTGACAAAGTGTACTTGGAATAGTCTTGGCCCTGGCTACCAAGATTTTGCAAAGATGCAAGGAGTCTTCATAACCAAGAGGATAATTCAAACTATCTGCAGATGATATTGTTGGAATTACTTTGCTACAGATTGGTGTTGTTAGAACTGGTTCTTTCAGCCCGGCATGCAGTGGTGTGCAAGCTAACCCCAACAGCAGAGTCATGAATTCAGCACTACGCTCGCACCAAACAGAGACCAAGGGGAAGGTGAACCCAGGGGAGAAAAAACTCAAGTTTGAACAGAGAGAGCCTGGGTAACTAAGAAACTCCCTGCACTTATTCTTAAAATAGATGTAGGGAGTGTAGCTGGATTACATCAGACACCGGAGCCTGTTTTATAAAAGGAGCTCTTCATACATCTGCAATCCCTTTCCAATCCTACTATAACTTCAAAATAAGGTGCTGTCTGCACTGAATGATGCCTTTAGGAAGAAGTGTTTTACTGGGCCTTTGCTGAGAAATGATGAGAGCTATTTTTCTGTTTCCCTTCCCTTAAGCATATCCTCACACACTTGACACTGTTGGATGCCAACAGGTCACTCTTAGTGCACCATCCTGGTCCACTATATGCCAGTGCTCAGAAGATAGTGACTCTGATTTCTCCAGAGCCACCTTTCACATGACACATCAGCAAGGGAGCAACACCAGCACAGGATGGGATTTGGAGGCACGACAAGTTCCCCATGCAAGATCATTGAGGACTTTGTACAGAGCCAAACGCTGTCTATTCTACTATCCCATTAATGTCTCCAGTGCAGATTTGTGACACAGATTTTTATTTTTCCAGATCTTCCTGAAGAGCTGGTCTGCCCATTTACATGAGCATGCTGTTTCTCACCAGGCCACTCGCCCTGCCAGAGAACATCATCCTCCTCCTCCAAAGGCCCTTCCTGTCAATCCTACCAGAGCAATTTTAAGACATGTTCAAGATTTAAGTTTTCTGAAACACAGCAGATATGCTGAGCAACTACAGATGTCTTCATCCATGCAAGAAGAGTAAGTTTTGATATCGTTTGTTGTGTTTATGGTTTTCTCAACAGTAGATTATTTCACCCTATCATTTTAAGGTCTCATTTGTGATAAGAGCCTGTGAGAGGTTAATATATTACATACATACTGAAGACTGCACAATAAATAGTAACACTAGAGCTGTATTGCTGTAGTTAATAATAGACAGATTTTTAACACAGCTCCCATACTTCACCAGCTTGACTCAGTGAAGGCAGACCTCACCTTACACACCCTCCAGAAGGCTAGTAGTGTTCAGCCTAAATCAGACATTTATTTCCCAATCTTCCTCAGAGGGAGGGAGATACTCACAAGGAGTGACTCACCTACTACCTTATGAAACAGCAGAACAGAATCTTAAGCCACTTATGTCCACTGACTAAAGAAAAAAACACCCCAAAGGCACTGCTAGGCAAGGTATCCAAGTTCAGTGCAGGTAAAATAGTACCTGTCAATGAAATGAAGTGAATCCTACCCATGATGATGAAATAAAGGGCTCTGAGAATACAGAGAAGCTGTGCTCTCACAGCTTAAGTACTGGGAAGAGATTATATTCATATTTTAGCACTACATCAACAGAACTGCACAGTAAGTCCCTGAACACAGAAACAGATATGCACAACAGAAACTAATGGAGTGATTTTATTATAAATAGCAAAAAAAACCCCAGATAAGTTTCATAAAGCTCCCTGTGTGGTTAGGGACTACAACACTGGGTATAGCTTGGTTTTAGCAGAACTTAATTCTGACAGAGTAGCCCTTGAGTCTACTGCTCCCAAGCAGAACAGCAGCTTCCAGCCTCACCTTCAGGAAGAGGAACTCGTCTGTAGGAACTACCCTGACTAGCAGAAACGACGGGTAAAACTAGAAAAAACTTAGGTCCAACCCTGTTTTCCTGCTCAAAGCAGGGCAAGAGTCAATATCTGCTTCCCACCCTTCTTGTGCTATGTTCTGCACGCACCATTCATACATGTCTAGCATACTTTGGTGCAAGTTTGCTTAAAATTATCACCTCCAAAACAGCGTTATCACTGAATGAGAAACCTGGACGAGTTCTCCGTCTGTTCTGGAACACACACTTGAGTTCACAGGCTCTCAACTGATATTTCAGCTGCTGAGGTGCCCAGACAGTCCCTGTTAACCTCTCCCAAGACGCCGGGATGTCTCGGTGTCTCAGCAGCCGGCTGGCAGCCCGACCTTGTCCCCTGGAGAGCTTTTCAGCCGTGCCTGCTCTGAAGCCAGCCTTGGTGCGGCTTCCCCCAGCAGAGCTCCCACCCTCCCTCCCCTTCTGCTGCTCGGCACCAGGAGAAGAACACCAGCGGGGCCAGGCTTCGCATCCCCCCCAGCCAGG